>JAFFZR010028583.1:0-11724 GCA_018397195.1 Lethrus apterus | reverse complement strand
CCGATAATGAAAAATCGCGAATTTTAACCGTAATCGAAATTATGCGGAATTTTATAAAATTTTTGTCACTTGTAGAGAAAATCAGGACCAGTTCAATATACAAAACCATATCATCCTAATATGAACCTGTCACGACCGTAAATATTCATTCTTTGAACAACATTTCCTTGCATATCTGCTGTTTGTGGCGAAATGAAGACTCGCAGCTCAAAACAGATGTTATATTCGTCATCAGGACACCTGATTGGACCTAGGAAATGACTTTGATCGAAATTCGTAAAGTGGTGAAAATCGTGAAAAAATCAAATTTTTCGAAATTTTATGAAATTTTTGTCATTCGTAGAGAAAACCACGGCGAATTCGACAAAAAAGACCCCATCGTCCTAACATGAGCCTGTTTCGAGCCACGAGCGTAAACAATCATAGCTTTAACAACATTTCTTGCATTTGTGCTGTTAACGGCCAAATAAAAACTTACAGCTCAAAATTCGTTATGAGACGACATGATTTTGAGCAAAATAGGTGAGATGATGAAAAAATTTAGCATAGAATATATTAGGATTGTAGTCATCCTTTAACCTTAGCTTTAATATACAGAGTGGCCCACCGAAAACGAAACAGACGCGTTTTCAGGTACTTAGACGCTTTTTTAAAGAAAACGCTCAGGCAGGTCAATTTTCTTTGGAAGGGGGACAAATGTTTTAGTTATTTGTAGTCACCTAGTTGCAACCCTAAAAGGGGGCGGAAGTTCACCATAAAATTTTTAAATGGAAAGTAGTATTTTCAAACCTATCATTTGAAAGAGCAATCGATGGGCTTTACAGATGTGATTGAATTTTTGAATTCTGATCATTACTTCCCAAGTTAGTGAGCTTTGAATATTCAAACTTTCTTCATTTTTTATGTCACCTTGGAGATTAGTTGCTTAAAAAATACTGAAACAGGTGAATTTTCTTTGAAAGGACACATGTTTTGTCTCAAAATTTTAAAATAGCAAGGGGTGTCTACTCGGTTTGAAGCATTTCGCTTTTTGTTAGTTACAGACCCAGTAAAAAAATGAAAAAAGTTTGAATATTCAGAGCTCAATAACTCTGGAAGTAATGATCAGAATTCAAAAATTCAAACACATCTGTAAAGCCCATCGATTGCTCTTTTAAATGATAGGTTTGAAAATACCACTTTCCATTTAAAAATTTCATGGTGACCCCCCCCCGCCCCTTTATGGTTGCAACTAGGTGACTACAAATAGCTAAAACAGTTGTCCCCCTTTCAAAGAAAATCGTCCTTTCTGAGTGTTTTTTTAAATACCTGAAAACGCTATTGTTTCATTTTCTGTGGGCAACTCTGTATATAAAGCTCTCGATGGTTTCAAGTCAATTTCTTCTTTTGCTCCTAAATTTCAAATTCTTTTCTTTCTTCTTGAATTTTTTTACATGTTAAATCCTCATCAGCAGAAAAACGAAAAAAAAAGAATTTCGTTTTTGTCAACATTCATTCCATTCCTCCATGTAAGTATATTTTGTTTCTTCTTCTGTAATTTCACTGAGATATGACAGCTTGTTCTCTTTTGATTTGATTTTGTGTTCTTAAAAATATAATTTATAATAAATTAAAAAATGAGTTCTGTGTTATATATTTATTTAAAAATGGGCCTGATGTTTAGACTTTAAACGACGTATTTTTAAACAAAGATCCATCCATACGAGCTATAATTTCGTCTAATAGTCGCTATCAATAAAATCGGTAAAAGTCGCTTGGGAAAATCGATAGCTCAGATTTATTGTCCATTTTATTAACATACTAAAAACTGTAATTTCATATCCTTTATTTAACCCTTAATTTCGTTTATTTCGCCAACGAAGGCAAGAGGGAGAGGACCAAAAAAAAAAAAACGACACACGAAACGCGTATGGTTCGGAACCACCTGACCATCCAGACGTAAAAAACTTATAATTTGATGTTCCCTCTCACTTTTTTGATTGTTGCATGCATAAACGATCGCTGGCAGTCGTTCGATTCGTAAAAGGTCCTGCATGTCAATGCGCGAGATTTGAATATTCACCTGGCCGCCTAGATTTGATCGTCTACCACATCAAACTAATTGTTCCTAGAGGCTAACATCTCCGATATTAATCTCATTTCGTACGTTTGATCGAATTATGTATCTGCGTTTATTATGCCACGGACTATCTGAGACGAATTTTACATTTTCGGACGTTCCAGATCGGCGAAGATAAACAAAAATGGATGAAATTTATGGACAAACATCGATTATATTTCTATGGAATGTCAGAAATTTCACAACTTTGTGATATTTGAACATGCATAGTTTTCCGTAGGATCGCGACATGATTTAATGTTTAGATGAAATAAATCTTTATTCTTCTATTAGAACAAAACTTATAGATTTCTTTTGTACCAATCCCACTCCTTCACGCAATTTTGCAAAACCGGAACCACAGAAGATTGAAAATATGTTGGCTAATGACCTAAGATGAGGTGTAAGAGGCCCTCTTACTGCAAAAGACCTCATCGGGACTTTAGGATGATCTTAATTAAATAGATCCATGCCAACATAATAGAATGTATTATTCTGATTGTCTTGTATTAAAAATTATAAAAAAATAACTCCAAGGATTATAATATTATAACATTTTGTTTATTATTTACAGACCTTTAAGGAAACTCGATTAATTTAATCATTAATTCCAACATTAATCATGATATCTATCTATCTACGTAGATCCTAACCAGTTTGTGTAAACGCGTTACACGATATTAAAAATTCGATATGTTATTGGCGTTATTGCTATACCATTTATTTCCACTTAATGTAGGTGTACGATCTGATACATGGTCAACCGTTATGTAATTTTATAATTATTATAAATCGAACATATTTTCAATTCTAATCCGTAATCGTACGAAAAATTTATTCGTTTTGGTGGGTGCGACTTATCTCATAATTCATTTAATGACGATTTTTTAAATTATATTTTCCCGTAACAAGTCCCGGCCTCGACTAATAAAGCTTAAGAGGAATTTAATGTTTCATTTAATTATTGTGATTCTTTCCAGTATCTAACCGCCCCGTGCCCGTTTCAGAAAAAGAGAAGAAGAGAATCACCCTCTGTTCATGAGGAAATACAATGTTGCGAGGTACGGCCATTAAAAAGTTTACTGCCAATGCAGTTATTAGCCGCTTCTTATGTTTCTTTTGCATTGTACATCTTTCGCATTACGCACGGTTCCGTTTACGATCTTCGCGTTTAAAGAAAAAAAAATCGACCCTCCGAGGTGGGATTAAATTAATAAATTTATGGGGTTCGTTAGTTGCTAAAAGTTTAAAAGTGTGAGAAACGTATCTCTCACTGTGTTATGAGCATCAATATTTCGGTTCGGCAATATTTATGTGTTTAAGTCGAATGAGTTCTGTTAATAATTTTTTTATTGTTTTTTTTTTATGAAATTGTTAAAACAATATCAAATTAAATTTTTGTTCAAAATAAGCAAATCCATCTAAAATTACAGCACTAATTTTTTTTTAAAATAAGTTAGATTTTTAGTCAAAATTTTGTCAACATTGAACTGAAATATTTTGAGAAAATATGATGAACACTCATTAGATTTAAAATGTTGTAAACCGTTAAATGAATGAAGAATGTTTAAAGATTAATTACTCATAAAAGTCTTCAAAATACAATTATTTGCTCTAATCTTCTTTATCTAATACTCAACATAAATGGAAGGAATAAATTGCAAAAGATTTTAGACAAGGCTTTAGAGACGTTCGAATCAAAGTATAATATGCGTTCTTAAACCATAAATAAAGCTCAGATATTATTATAATTTTTACATATTTTTTATTGCGATGTGATATAATTCTCTATGAATTATTCGTTTACCGAATATCTAAAAACATTCAACATTTATATCAAGAGATAGATTAAATTCATATCCATTTAATAAAGTGAAATTAACTTTGTGTTGGGTTGGATGGGCCTCAGATTTTCAACAATTTCCAACCTCCGTGTGATTTCGAATCTAATCTTCAATTTTCTCAAACACTAAACTTTACTATTTGTTTTTGAAATTAAAAAAAAAAATCGTTTGCGAAAACTTAGTATTTTTCTTTTTAATGCATTTTTTTTTTTTTAATCGACTGTATGTCATATTTTATTTTCATTTGTGGCTTCTAATGTGATATTTGTTTAGAGATGGATTTAATTATTAATTCATGATTAATTAATAATAAAATTTGTGCATTGTTCCAAATTTTTTTCTATTAAATTTTTTATAATATATGGTTTTTATACAGCCATGTTGGCAACTACAAGATTTAGCAAATTTAAGACGAAAATAGGGTGTTTAAAAATAATAATAAATAAAGATCGAAAGAGGCTATATTGAATTGAATTATTCTTGCATTTTAGATAAGCCAAGAGTGAGAATTGGTAATCATCAACTCACAAAGTGGTCTAACATTGAAGCAATTTTTGTTTTGATTTTGTTGTTACTTTACTTTAAACATTTCTGAAAAATGAAAATTTGCAAATATCTTACGACCAAGCTTTCATTTTTAAATTTAAAAGTTATAAAAAAATACACTAGGAAAATTGTTAAAGATCATGAGAAAAGATATTTCCAATTAAAAGTTATTACAACTGTAATTGCCTAACATAAAGAATTTTATCAAATAAATAAACTCTTAAAAATTTCAAACTCTTTGAATTTTCTAAAAATTAAGTACATATTAAGTTTCAAACTTACTCAGAACGTCATACAATGTCATTGAACATTTTTCAAGAAGAATATTATAATTTATGTTAATAGTAGTTGAAATTGCTCTACTACTGGAAGAAAATTGTACTTTAATCGTGCAAAGAGGTAAACTAGTAATAATAATTTGCGTTAACACGATCCGAGATTTTCGATATCAGGTATAAGATAATTCGAGTTATCGCATGCATATAAAATCTTAAAGAAGGGCAGCACATGCTGTCACCACACACGCTGAGTTCACGATGTCACAGTACGAGCTCGCAAGCCATTTTATCCATCGGATCGCAATGAAGTTTGTTAAACGGACAATCAATGCAATAATCAGTGCTGGAATTTAGTTTCTGTTAGTTGGTACCGAAGAATTAAGAAAAAAAAAATTAATGTCGACAAAACGGGAAAATGGTATTTGTAGAAATTAAAATAAAAAAGCAAAACTCACCTACCTATTTATGGTCGAAATCCCCCACGTTTTTGCCAATTTTTACTAACTACTGAAAATGACAAGGTACCCTCCCCAATGAAAGACGGAATATTTTTTTAATCTCGTTTATTTTTCAATTTTGAATAACATGTACATCACACATAAGTAATACTAATACTAAACAATGAATTTCTTTTTTCTTCGATAAGGAAATTCTTTTTTTGGTGCAAGGAAAATTTTGTTATATTCAAGATTAAGCGATCAAGATCTCGTGTAGAATATATCAAAATTTTCGTCGATAAATACTTTTTCTTTCGTTAAATTAACTATTAAATAAACATCTAGTCTAACAACACTTTTTTGTGCAATGGCACTAAAATATAAAGTCACCAGCAGACAGAATGTCTAAATTCCATCACTGAGTTACACACCGGTATAGGGTCCATTACAAACAACTCCATATTAACAGGTTGGGCGGGGTCGCTTGTAAAAAGTTTTAATTTACGATGTCTCCACTAACAATTAAATTTGCTATAAAATATCTGATTTTCATTAAATTCTAGACACAAAATGCAAATTATATACATTTACATCTACCACTTACTGATCGATTATCAATAATTTAATTTTATACAACGACGGGCAAAATTTGTATTTCGACAGAAATTACATTTTCATTTGATTTCATAAAATCCATGCAAATTTCGGCCGTCCAGCTCTCATTGTTTTTGATTCGTTTAAGAATGGATATGTTGGGAATATAAACGTCAACTTTATAATGTTAAAATGGACAGTGAAACTTTATACACTAGCTAATTAATTATTTACAATAAGACGATTTAGAAGTGAGCTTAAGTACTATAGACGAATGGTTTGCGTTCAAGTTGTGCGCGCGTAACGCGATATCAACGCATAAATTACGCGCGACAGCGACCTCTTTACTCAAATTATACTATCGAATGTAAGATTTAACATTTTTGCGTGGCCGCTAAGTACATGTAGTACTGCGCGAGAGACAGTAGATACACCATGTTGCTGTTTGTACCTTTTTCATAGTTGATCTGTCGTTCCTGTTGACGGGCATTGTCAGCGGCCACCTTGAGCAGTCCCTGTATATTACGGAGTAGGGTTTCTGTCGACGAAATGCTCGGATCTTGGCTTGGACCGTTTGCTGATGCCACGGCACTGGCCAGAGTTGAATAATTGATCGCAGCTTGTTGTGAATCACTGCCTGGTGCTGCCGGTAACGGAAGATCGCCATCATCCAAATCTGTAACCAAAAAATTAAAATTACGTAAATTTTATTGCAAAAAAAAAATTAAAACTAAAATGCACCAGAAAAAGTTGAATTTGTTGACAGATAAAATATTTTAATTGGTACTTTCTCTTGGGATTCATTTGAAATATAAAGTTGAAATATTTTGCGAGCAAACTTCTGATGATTTTGGGATTGCAATGGATTAAGTCAATGGTAACACTACTATCTTCAAGATCTTCCTAATATGAAAACCTCAAATGAAAATTTCAAATAAATTCAATTTTTATTCGATCCATAAGATATTCCAAAAGCGAGATGCTTAGACAAATAATTATGAAATTTAAGGCCATGTAAGCCCAGAGCTTTGTTATAATTTTCCACTGCTTCGTGTCCTCTTTCTCGATATCTGTTTTTCTTCTATATCTTGCATAATTGCCTCTCTCCATTTTCTACTGGATTTACCTGTTTTCCTTACTCCTGTCGGCTCCTTCCATCCTACTGTCTTCACTATTCTATCGTCGTTCTTTTGTAATCTTTTCGCATTTATTATTGGTTTTACAAATAGATAGTATATTTCTTTATTTGAAGGTCCCTCCCATCTTATTTCTTTATTTTCTTTCCGCCAAAGATTCTCCGTAGGATTTTCCTTCTACATATTTCCGTCATATTTTGGATCTTCCTACTCATTATCCATGTTCCACGTCTGTACAACAAGGTTGGTCGTATCACAGTCTTGTATAATTTGGTTTTTCTGTTTCTGATTACAGACGCGTTTTCAGGTACTTAGACGCTTAAAAAAAAAAAAAAAACGCTCGGACAGGTCAGTTTTCTTTGGAAGGGGGACAAATGTTTTAGCTATTTGTAGTCACCTAGTTGCAACCCTGAAAGGACCCCCCTTTCAAGGTTGCAACTATAAAATTTTTAAATGGAAAGTGGTATTTTCAAGCCTATCATTTGAAAGAGCAATCGATGGGCTTTACAAATGTGTTTGAATTGCCCAATTAGGAATTGTATGCACCCCACCGGCACATCTTTTACTATTTGCTATTCTAAATTTAACCTCTTTACCTTCATCACATCTGCAATCTATTAAAATTCTATAAAAAACCTTTGGGTCTGAAAAATACATTTCTTTTACAAAATAAACTTTTTAATCGTTATGAATTTTTCCTAATTATTTAAATTTGGACATTTTTAATTTTATGTATCAATCCCTGATTGGATAGAAAAGAAAAGACTGAACCTTAAAAGTGCAGTCGTGGAAGGGGGGGGGGCTATTATTTATATCCATATAATGATTATCGTCTCCAAAAGGCAATTATGAATCATTTGTCAAAAACCTTTTAATTGGCGACTTGGCATCACATTTAATTTGAATGATTAAAAAACACATTTTAATTAAAACGACTGCAAATTTGCATGATTTACAAATAACCAATTAAATGGAGCTAATTCTTGAAAAGTAATTGAACGAAATTGATCTCATAATTAATAAACATTTGCATTTCAAACGATTCTAAATGGCAAAATTAATTTATGTAACCATAAAAAATCGTACTTCATTGAGCTTTATCAAGTCGTGTAAATATTTGTCTCAATATACATTTTTTTAACGATGAAAGATGCAAACTTTCAAACAATTTTGCTCAGTGATGACTTTTTTCCTTCTTTAAAGTATGTATATTTTCACTCTGTTTTTCTTCATTTTTCAGTATCCTTCCCTTTGAACTCACCTCATACTCAATTCATCCAACATTATTCGTTTTAAGCGTTTTTTTAACTGTTTTCGCTCATTGGCTTCATGCTTTATTACTAGGTATATCCATGCTCTTATGCTTTCATTTTCAGTCTCATTCATTGTATTCCTGTATGGACCTTGCTTTTACAGCCTCCCTTGCATCGTCTTCTTCGTAAAATATATTAAAATTTAAAAAAAAATGTAAAATGTCAAAAAAACTGAGCTGACGAGGGATAAATGCCGAAACCTTCGATTTGCAAAAGTGCTAGTAATTATGTAAGCTTTAAGTTATTGTTTATTTATAAAATATTAATAACAATAAATTTAACCTATAAATGAAATGAGATGAAAAGGTTACATCTGGCGACTACTTTCTGGACTTTCGTCCTTAAGGGGCTTCGCAGTCAGTATCAAATTTACTGATACGAGTATTCAGATCATTATGTATCATTTTTTGTAAAAAAAAGGTGGTGCTAAATTATTTCAAATGTATTGAAAACTGATTCTTACATACAAACTTGTTTGGAAAATGAATTGAAGTTTCTCGAGGTTGAATACCATTGGATAAATTCGCCGTTCTCATCCAATGAAATCGAAAGAACTGAATCGTGCCGAGTAAAACGATTTCTTCAGAAAAATTTCCGGTTCAATTTACATTGCAATAACTTAGCTGGATGTTTTGGTATCTACGTCGTAATAAGACGTCATATCTGCGCATGCATCGCGCACATCCATCTTTAACCATCGAACGTTAAAATTGTTATTTTAAACAAACAAATTAGCCGAGCATATTTCTGTTGTCCGCTCTTAACACGGCATCGTGTGCACGCATGTGCAATCAAAGATGATTTATCTCTCATTATTGGAAACTTATATCACTGGTGCACGAAGGCTCCGGCTGAGATACACGATCAACTCCTACTCCGTCTCGTTCTCGCCTCCTTCGCTCGCTTGGTTCGGGTACCAGCGGTACCAGTTCGCTGACAGCTATATTGCGGCAAAGGATCACGGTTTTGAATTTATACGCCGCATTAGCTGAGTAATGTTTACCTGTGTTTCGACGGTTCGAAATTTGTCTCGGTGGAAGAAGATGCGGCGATTTTTAATAAAATTTGATGAACGAAGAACCTAAGATTTTAAATTGGGCAAAAAAAAACGTTATTGTTTTATCCGAAATTAATAACACATTCGATTCGATAAAACAAAACTCATCCTCAATAGAAAGACGTCACGCCCATCAAATATCAATGGATGATTTCCTCTTAATTTACCGGGAAGTTTTGTTTCGTTTTTCGTTACGTCGGAGCACGGTCGATAGGTGTGTCGAAGAACTATTAATAAAAGAAGCGACGACAGTTTCGATGTTTTGTCTCGAGTAATTATAATTCTTGAAATTTTTCTGTTACGTAAAACGGACAGGTTCGATATACTCACACGAAATACAATTAGTGAGATGGAATTAGCATTGGACAAAAGAATCGGTCATTAGTGGTTGGTGGTGGGTACGTTTTATGCGATTAGGTTTTCTTTCCATCTACGTCGATATTGAGTATGATTGAGCACATACGTTCAGATCGACGACGGCCTGAAACCATGTAATACCCGGACCCAACAGCTATTATTTAATCGTTGACAAACATCTTAATTATTTCTGTTTATAATTTGTTATGTCGTTTCTTTTTCAGATATATCACAGATATACCATATTTCGTTATGTTAAAAAGACTATATTGATTTGAATTGTTATCAGAAGTTAAAGATGATTGTTAAAAATAAAATTCAATTTGTATAAATTAAATAGTTGACTTGTCAGACAAACATGCAGTCAACAAAGATGCCCAAGTGAACCAAAATAAATTCCAAAAATGCATCCACAAATGGCTGGTCAAAACATGCAAAAATTATAATGAAGACAGCTGTCATAGAAAATGGTAAATTAACACTGCTCGAAGACTAACAATGGAAAAATGTGAAGGTTGAAGAGGTTCAAGGTTTCAGATTTAATTAGCGAATTTGATTTTATTAAATTGAAACTTTAATAATTATGGAGTTTTTACATTGTAATGTCTTTATTATGGTTATTAGACGAAAATATTAATAAAAATATTTTTAAATCATATTAATTTCCATATAAAGTTGCTTCACTGATTGGCTTTGTGTCCATTTTCAAATTTGAAAGAATTAAATATAACGATGAGTTTTATCCTTTTACTCGATGTAAGCGGTGTTTAATAAATCGAAACCTTTCTCAGTTGGAGACCTACTCATCGGTAATTCGATTCCACGTTTCGGTAATCAAATATGCTTGGGACCGGTTTTGCGACCAGATCACTTTTCCCCGTATATCACGCAAGTGTGTATGCGTCTTCGATGGCTTTGAGCCGCAAGCGACGACAACTAGACTCAAACCAGACGAGTCGAGTCGGCTGAGAAATCGCTAATTGTTACTCTAATATTCGCCCAAGGAAACACCGATGAGAAATCAGATTAATATTTCTCGCTGCGGTTTGTATAAATATTCTTGGTAAAAATCAATCTCACCGAAGGTAAACATGTTCATTACAGTCTTATCTATCTGGTGTACTAGTCAATTGTGCAATCGCTTTTTGCTTTTGTTTCGCGAAAGCTCCGCCGCGTTGAACGCTTCATTAGGTAATGGCGGTGATATCGAGAAACACCACGTCGTCATTATGATGCTACTTATTGGTTATTTTTGTTTTATGAACGTACCTTGATCTTTATCGTCGTCGTCGTCGGGTTCTGAGATGTTGTCGTCTTCATCGTCGTCAGCGGCCGATCGAGGCGAACGTGGCGAGGGGGGTACGTCTGGACCATCGGCTTCGCTTCCAGAATGGTCACCGTCGCCCAATGATCCTCCGCTTCCACCGCCACTTTTTGACAAATTTAATACGGGACTGTGATCATCGGTTGGCGAACCTATATCAAACATAAAACCAAACATAATTTAAAAAATTTTTATCTTTGTTTATTTATTTTATTTCCAATAAACCCAATTACAGGGTTACCAAATTATAAATATTTGTTCAGAGCGTATTAAACATATTTTTTATATCTTAAATATTTCCTAAATGCAAAATTTGCCAATACAGGAGAAACTTTTGATAGAAATTATTAAAGGTTTCAACAATAAACCTTTTATTGGGTTTGAAATATAAAAACATTTGTTAAAATAAATGTTAAATGCTTTTTAAAGCAAACTTTTTTAAGGTTGGATCAAGAAATTGCCTAAATATTTAGGTTTAAAAAACCCTAAATATTGGGTTGGGAACAATTTAGGTTAATGTTTTTATAATTTTTAGGTTTGCATATTTATAGTTTCAAAGAAAAAATGCAAATTCAGATAAAATTATTTATTTCTTTCACAAATATTTTACAAAAGAGAACATTGATTTTTCAAAATATCCAGCTAATCTTTTAAAGCAAAAAATCATGAAAACCATTTTTTCAAATTGTATAGGTACTTCTAAATATTGGGTTCGGATGAATTTGATATTTTGAGCGTGG
>JAFFZR010028582.1:0-11725 GCA_018397195.1 Lethrus apterus | reverse complement strand
GTCTTAAACATTAATGGGTTAGGTTGGAAGATCTCTGATCAATTGCCTAATTTCTCCGTCTGTCCATTTTTAAAATCGTTCAAAATCACAATGAAGCGTTCTTTTAGTTTAAAACATTTATGATTATTATAAATCTTGTAGTCATCATCGGATTGGTCTGGAAATAATAATAATGATATTTACGAAAGATGACCATCGATAATTGTCGATGAAACAACAAACACTTTGAATCGAGTGTGCCGGTTCTCAATCAAATTCATGCTGATGATACCTCTAAGTTCGAAACTCAATTATAGACAATAAAAAAAATAAACTATAAAGTTTTTAGGTGTCAGACAAGGTGTAAAGATTGTCCGCTCCGTACGAAATCGAATCGGTACTATAGGAAAGCGAGGTCGGGCTGATTAAAACTGGTAAATGTCGTAAGATTTTTTGAGTTATTTTCGTTCTGTCACGCTTGTAAAAGGAGAAGAATTTAATATTAATATCGAAAGCCGTTATAAAAGCCGGTGAGAGAGGCGGGCGGCGGCGGCATCGTCACTGCCCCGGTTGACAAAACTTCTTTCTTCTCTTTTCTTTGCATCGTCGACTCGATGCTCTTCGCTCCTTTGATGTCACGCCGAACGCGTTCGGAAAAAGATCACGTCCGCGATATTCGGCGGCGGTGACGTTTTCTCGTCGAATGTCCGAAGATAACGACGTCGGCGCGAATCAATCAGGGCGCACTTTTCGCGCGAATTAAGTGGTCGGCGTCGTTAATTGTTTGTATTTATAATTGATCGGAATCGAGATAACGTTGATCGCTCAGTTTTACGCGGCCGGCCTAATTAGTTCGCCTTTTTCGGTGGAATTTCAACGGTCCAGTTTTGAGAGCAATTAAAATTCGCGTTCCTTTGAAGATAATGGTACGATTAAAATAATTTATAAAACGTAAAGCCTTTTAGTTATAAAAAAAAAACTTCTGATCTGGTTACAAGTTTAAATGTTTTTCATAGAAAATGTTGCAACTAAATTATTTGAGATTGAAGAGCAAATCCTCCTCGATGGACTATACAGGCTGTTCAAATTGAAGTCGGCGCTATTGCCAACTTTGTTACTACTAAAGATACGATGTTGGTTAAATTACCAAAGTAGTAGTGTTTTTTCTTCCGATTACACCGGTAAAATTTTTAAAAACAATTGAAGCGTTGTCGAGATATTAAAAAAACAATATTTTTTTAAATGGAATAGCCTGTATAATTATGTAGCAGTCGGTAGAAAATGAAATTTTGCACAAAATCTTTTCATACTACTATATCCCAAAAATGAAAAACAAAAGAGTTACGACGATGTTAATACAGGTCACCGCACATGCGATAACTTCGTTAGTAGATGTTGGTCAATACATCAAAAATGTGCAGTTTTTTCACTGATTACAATGGCAAATAAAAAAAGTGGAATTTTTTCAATGATTAAAATGGCAAAAAAAAAAAAAAAAAAACAATTGCGAGTCGCATTTTCGAACTAATGAAACATTTTTTATGAGACATCTTGTATATACATATATATAAATTTTACATAGAATACTCTTCTAATAGAACAACCGTAAGATAAAATGTCAAATTTTAATATAAAATAAGTAAATGAGTATCAAAGCAAGCAGTTCGAAAATGCGACTGGAAATTGTTTTTTTTTGAGTATGTCATTGTAATCAGCAGAAAAAACTATACATTTTTGATGTATTGACTAACACCGTAACTTCTCTACTAACGAAGTTATCCCATGTGCGGTGATCTGTATTAATATCGTCGTAGCTCATTTGTTTTTCATTTTTGGGATATAGTAGTATAAGAACAATTTGTGCAAAATTTAATTTTCTACCGACTGCTACATAAATATACAGGGTATTCCATTTATAAAAAAGTTGTTTTTTTTAATATCTTGAAAACGCGAAGTTCAATTGTTTTTAAAATTTTACCATCGTAATCGGAAGAAAAAACGCTACCACTTTGGTAATTTTACCAACATCGTATCTTTAGTAGTAACAAAGTTGTCAATAGTGCCGACTTCAATTTGAACAACCTGAACAACCTGTATATGAGTAAAATTTTAATTAAAATTTAAATATAAGACTACAGGAAACTGAAATACAAAAAAAATAAGAAGAGGTGAAGTCCCAGACAAACTTAGGATAAAGTAATGTTAAATATCTTAGAAAAAGAAAAACATGGACGGAGGCAAGAAATCCAGGGAGGAATAAAAAAAATGAAAAATTCGTGCATAGATGTAGCATAGATGTAGCATAGAAAAAGTACATTTTAAGACATCTTACACCTTTATATGGCAAAAGAGATTATAGGTTATATATTATCTTTGTAATTCTCTTGTCGCCTTTCTGGAATTTTTTCCCCTTGCTTCCCACTCAGTACTTGTCGAAAGTTCGAAGAACTTAATTGGACTGAGAGGGAGGAATATGATTGCGGCCACCACCGTCTAGAAACGTGAAAAACCTAATCAGCGTAGTCGGTCGGAAGGTCAATTCAAAGCCCCCCTCCCCCCACTAAGACTTGAACCCTAGACCTTGATATTACTAGGCTCCTGATTGAGCTACTAGACCAGAAATCTCTAGAATCTAGAGATTAATCAGTGTTTTCAAATTTTAAGATTCTTAAAGTTTGAAAACACTGATTAATTGGATATTGGACGATAACTACCGATGTTTTACTTTTTTGATAACGGGAACTACTTTTGCTACGGTAGACAACACTCCCGGATTTTGCCCGGATTTTGTCCGGGTTTCCACGGACTTTTCCCGAATTTCCCCGGATTTTGTCCGGAGTTTCCTCGGATTTTGTCCAGAGTTTCCCGGATTTTGTCCGAAATCCACCGGATTTTGTCCGAAATTCACCGGATTCAGCCCGGAGTTCACCAGGATTTTCCCGTATTTTGCCCGAAGTTTTCCGGATTTACCCGGATTATTCGGGATTGCCTGGAGCAACGGTGGGCAACCCCCGGCCCGCGGGCTAGCTACGGCCCGCGAAAAGTTTTTATCCGGCCCGCGAGATCTTTAGAAGAAATTATAAATAAACATTTTTCATTGTAATTCTTTTAGTTTAAAACGCACATAGCAACATGTATTTTCATAATTTAGTACTAATTTTAACACTTTTTTTATTTATTTCATATTTGCAGACTAAAAAATTATAGGTCACAAGAAGGTGTCAATTAACTACTACGGCCCGCGGAAAAAACGTAAAATTGATTCTGGCCCATGTTATAAAAAAGGTTGCCCACCACTCTAGAGTCTAGATAATGAACATATTAAAGCTTTAGACCAATCTGGTCTTTTTCCCATACAGTCTTAAAGAGGGCGTTCCTGGAGTTGTTCGTTATTGTTTAACATTTCTGCCATAATTTTATTCTCACTCGAACGTTCCTTACTTTTTTGATTTCTTCTCTAGTTGGTGTTTTCATTTCTATTTCATCTTCCTCGTCTTCTCCTGCGACTTTCTTCTTCATTATTCTTCGTCATCTTCTCATGTACTTATCTCCCTTTATTTTTCCTCACTTTTCGTGTTAAGTAATTCATTCAAATAATTTCTTCATTTTCCTACAGTTCTCTGTCATATTTTAAGTAGGTATTTATTTTGATAACTTTTCTATTTTGCTCTGAAAATTTTATGGTCTTTTTTGTGTATTTAATTTTTATTACCTTGTACTTTTTCTTACCTTACGGGCACTATTTTCAATAATTTTTGCGGACTTAGTTTCTGTGCTTAAGTCGGCTCTTATATGTTTAAATTATTTGACATATTCAAAGTCCAGTATGAAAAGGATTGGCCTGAGAATGGGTCCTTGAGGTATTCCAGTTTACATTTACGGATTCGCACTTTTTCATTGTATAAACTATCAGTATTATTATTAATCGTAAGATTAGTAAGAAAATATTTTTCCATCAAAGTTTCCGATTTGAAAATAATTTGATATAAACATTGGCAAAGTGTAGTGTAGTATCGGTTTGTTCATAGTACAATTTTATAAATAACGCTACATCTTATTGTCAAGTAATATTTTATAAATATTCGAAGTGTCGTTTTCAAAATTGTGATGTTGTGATGGATAAAGGAGAGATTAATTTTTTTCTAAATTTCCCATTTTCCATAAATTTCAATATTTTGATTCAAAATTTATTGTTGAAAATCTTACGAGTTGGTAATATGGCAAGATTATCCAGACAATCCTATTTAAAATAACAGTTCAATTCGTATGACCAAACCATATTCTGTTCTTTAAACTATGAGGTGGCGAAAATATCTTATGCTCGGGGGATGGTTTCAGTCGTAAAGGACGGACTACCGTGCGCGTCCGATAAATAAAGAAACAAACGGTGCTGCCGAATTCAAACTCTATAAATTAAATATGACATAAAAAGCCGGTCTCACCTCCGAAAAACGAAAATATCCGTCCGATTGTGTGAATATAATTTATTGGTCGGTAGTCTCGATCACCATTCCTGGTAGCGTGGGACGATCGCTTGAATTTCTCACCTCGCGTAACGTTTTGACATAAACGTGACCACACGAAATCCGAAATCCGATGACTATTTTCGAATTTTATAGGACTTTAATTCATATCGGTTAATTAGATTGATTTTCTTTGTATGTGTGTGCAAAGGTACGCAAGAAGTACTGCCGGATGGGGCTTTTAGCCTCCGGCTTGAGAACGCTCACGGCCGCCTGGCATTCAAGGAGGCGACGGCGCGTGCAACACTTAGACCAGCCGCCTGTGATTATGTGCCACTTATCTCGCCACCTATCGTCAAACACAGATGTAGATAGTGGAAGACGTGGAATTTCGGGACCCACGTTTCGGTTCACCAAACGTTTAAAGCTCATTTGAGAATAAAATGAATTTCTAAACGTTTAATTTTTTTTACTGTTTTTTCTTATCGACGCGTAGAAGGTAAATGTTTCGACTGGATTCGTTTCTGATTGGTTGTCACACAAAAATGCCAATAATAAATGTTAGTAAACCAAATTTTCGCCTTAAAATTGAAACTTACAGGAATCGTCGAGAGAGCAGTTTTCTTTTTGAAAATGTGAACATCGATTGGAAATAGTAGAAAACGTAGAAAACTGAACATTATTATCAATTTTAATTCTGATTGATTGTACAGAACAAAAAATAATAATCATCGCCAAATTGTTCTTTTGGTGTTGATTTATCATACATACATATCATATCATACATATCTTACATCGTTGAAAAGAGAATAAAAAATTCTATTCAGTAACCTAAAAATCCAATATGGCGACCATTTAACTTAAGTTGATACGAGCATTTTGACTGACATTTTGAATTTTTGTTCGATACCAATTTTAAATTGATCTCATCGAAAACAGTGACTCATATGAAGCTTTTTTCGTTTCTCTTATACTTACGAAGATATTTGACATACAATAAAATAACTTCTGACAGGTTCGACATTTTGAACTTTTTCAAACTGATTTTAAATCAGCATATAAAACTGCAAAACATTACCCATTTAACCAAATCTCCATCTTCAATGATAAGAAAGTTACCCATGCAATCCCACTCGATCTAGAACACATTGTATAATAAACTTATTCAAACTTACAAATAAGTAAATAAAGTCAATTTTTATTTCGTTAAACATGATTGCCTGATGATGGCCTGGGCCGAAACAAAAACCGACAATTTTACCAGATGCTCTAAATTAATTTAGAAAGTCAGTCAACTGAACTTAAAAGCTATAAAAATACTTACGACCAATTATGATAATTTGGTAGTTGTTATAACTTGTACAAAGATTCTTCTCTAGTAAGCTGATGCGCAAAATAGTGAAACAATTGATAAAACGAAAAAGGTAATAGTCCAGTAAATAGGTGAATCCATCTACATAACATAACGTAATTTGGGTGATAGTTTGATTTGTTAGAGGGGTGTATTCTGAGCATAATCTCGGTATTGAGGGGTTCCTCGAGTGTCAGTGGCGCCGCTATCGCGAGTAACGCGTTTAATTAGATATCTCGAGAACGAATCATTTTACACAAAATTATAGAGACCTTTTCTCTTATGAATTGAATTTCCTAACTTTTTTGTTCGAAACTTTATTTTCCAACACCAATACTTATCGAGTTATTTAGTTAGAAATTCACTAACTTCCGTATTTTTGTCTGTCTATCCGTTCACTTTTATGGAATTTTATCTATTATCAAAGAGATCATTTAATTATCTTTTGTTTAAAACTTTTTTCTCTACTAGCAATACTTTGGTAGTTATTGCTTAGTTTATCGATCGACATCCGCGCTATCGTCGTTACGCGTTTTCACGGACGCGCTATTTCAAATGTTAGTGCTGCTTAGTCCAGTCAGTAGGTGAACCAAGCCAGGCGCTCAGTGTGTTCTCGGCATTATGCTCAGAATACACCCCTCTAACAAATCATACTATCACCCAAATTACGTTATCGCATGTAGATTGACTCACCTACTGACTGGACTAAGCAGCACTAACATTTGAAATAGCGCGTCCGTGAAAACGCGTAACGACGATAGCGCGGAGTTCGGTCGCTAAACTAAGCAATAACTACCAAAGTATTACTAGTAGAGAAAAAAGTTTTAAACAAAAGATGTAGAAAATTAAATGATCTCTAAGTTTGATAATAGATAAAATTCGATAAAAGTGAACGGATAGGGAGGTAAAGGCAAAAACAGACGAAAATACGGAAGTGAATTTCTAACGAAATAACTCGACAAGTATTGGTGTTGGAGAATAAAGTTTCGAACAAAAAAGTTAGGAAATTCAATTCACAAGAGAAACGGTCTCTATAGTTTTTTGTGTAAAATGGTTCATTCTCGAGATATCTAATTAAACGCGTTACTCGCAATAGCGGCGCCACTGACACTCGAGGAACCCCTCAAATCCGACATTATCCTCAGAATACATCCCTCTAACAAATTATACTATCACCCAACTTACGTTATTTTATGTAGATTTTGGCTTATTTTTTGATAGATTTACTGGACTATAAGTAAAGTAAAGAATGCGAAAACTGGAAAAATTTAACAATTTAAAAATCGATTCGCAGAGTTCGTGTAAAAAACAAATTCCGGATTTCTTGTACACAATTTCAATGAATTTAGATCTCAACGTCAAAAGTTCTCTTAATGGCAATTTAATCGCCGACTCGAGCGTAGAAATTAAACGAAGCGATAATTCTTTAACGTCGCGTCGTTGTCAAACGACGAGCATTTGCTCTTAATTGAGTTACACGAAGGGTGAAGAACAACGGCGACGTTCCGGACGAAACATGCAACAAGTTGCAAGAATCACACGGGACCGCGTCGATCACAAAGGACGTGGTCTGGCCGGCCGGCCTCGGAGGAAAAAGGACCGATTCTACGAGGCTTCATCGCCGCGACTCAGACGGTAATGATCATTTAGTTGGTAACGAGGCGAATTGAAATGTAACCATTAATCATCTCCGGACGTCTTATTACTACCACATTACGCTCGCGAGTTAACAAGGCTGTTAAGTCGTGATCGCCACGACAATCACGAGAGCCCATCACTCAAAAACCCACTAATTGTACGGATTCGATGAATGGAGACGTGTACCGGCAAATTGCCCGTCAGAGGCCGTCGACTGACAGTTTCAAAAAGAAAAGAGTATGGACGCGCGCATACACACATACACACAAAATGCCATAGAGTCGCTCTTCCAAGAAACGGAGTTTTTTCTTCTCGAGACGTCCGAGTCGTTGCCCCCTTTCAGAAGATAAAGCGAAGTTTTCAAAGAATTCATCGGGATGAAGTTAACAAGGCAGCTTCTTCTTTATGGCACCAAATTATTAATTAGTTAAACTTCTAATTGTGGAAATCTTTATTCGTTCAAATGAGTACCACAGACATAAATTGAAAATCCCACATCTGTGAAACGGCGATTTCAGCCTTAAAAGATATTCATACCGACCAATACCACGCCAGGTGCCGCGGGATTCTGTAACTAACCTATCACCGTTTTGCAACTAGGTGTGATGGTGCAATTCTGTGCACATCTGTATGGCCTGTAACGTCAATCTGTAGCGTTTGTACGAACTTACAGAGATACTGCAATTCTGTACACATCCGTGCATATTTTTTAATCAAATGACTTTAAGCAAATGTGACGTCAGTAAATTTTATGGCCTCAATACTCGAGATTTAAGAAAAAAGATGGATAAACCTGGATATGCCTAATGAATGGATACTTACAGAAGGGAAGAAAATTGATAAAAGACAATTTCGATAAACTTACGTACTTTCAAAACACAACCTATAAACTAGGTTCGGACAAAAACAATGTGGAAAAAAATTCGTAAGTAACAATTAAAATTTGAGAAAAATAAAAATTGAAACAAAATATGCTATTACTTCACGAAGAAAACCAAAGAAACCGAACAAAAAAGCAATGTAGGTGCAGAATTCGAATTAAAAGCATGTAATGCCCGTGTAAATCTCCACAAAAGGTGGAACTTTCAAAACGTCCGCAAATACATATTTCGGGACGCGTTTCCTCGACGATTACGAATTCTATTGTGCGCCGCTGTGCGGACGCAAAACCAATATTTGCACGAAACGGTATGACAAATCAATTACACCGCATTTCTGCAGTAGTACAGATGCGGTCTGTTTATTTTTACGATCGATTCAATAGAAGCGGAGCCCATCGTCATTGTCGTTACGTATGCCACAATGCATAACAGTTTATGTTTGTTTACTTAACGAGACCAGCAAAGAGATTCGTTATGAATTTCAGACGTTTATAAAGGCACGACCGTCATTCCCGACGGTTATTATTATTATTATTATTTAAGCGGTGGAAATTTTACGCATGGCGAAGAAAATCGTCTGGTAAGAATTTTTTGCGCTTAATAAGAAGGACACGAAGATACAAACGAGCGACATTAAGTTTGCGTGTTGCGTTTTACGCATTTTAAAATCGGAAGTACACTTTATAATTTCTCGTTGTTTTCTCGTTCCACCAATAACTGTGCATACGTTTAATAGCGGAAATTTACATTTAATGCGTTAATGGGTTTTGTATAGTTTGCATATAAAAAGTTTTTTTTTTTAATAAGCACTTACATATAACAATTAAAATGCATATATTACATCCATGCAGTCTTCCCAACAAAGGAAGTTGATTTTCAGGACCTTACTTAGAACCGAATGCCCAAAAATGACATTTTTCCAAAAATTTAAAATGAAGACGAAACCGCAATTTTTGCGGATTTGGGTTTGGGTTAAGGTCAGCTATCACCTGTTACAATATCAGTAGTTATTTCAGAATGATCCTGTATTAATTTCAAGGCCAATGCATAATTTTCAAAAGCTCTTAAATCTTCATTTAGATTCACGCGATTCACTTGATTTAAAATTGCTGGTAATTTCAAATTAATTTTGATAATTAATTAATTAATTGTAAAATTAAATGAGGAAACGTGCGCAAAAAAAGAAGTGGTTGTAAAAAATAACGAATTTATTTTGGAAGAGGAAGAAACTGAATATGAAAAATTGCAAAAAGTAAGTACAAGAAGCGAGGAAGTGGCGGAGGAGAAAAAGCAAGAATAGATGAATGCAGAATTAGAGCTTAAAACTGGAAAATTTGGAAAGGAATATGGGGCGGCAGGACGACGGTAAAGAAGGTGAAATTTTCGTTCAAAAAGGAACGTAGAGGTGGAAGAAAAAGGTGAAACAGGAATGGACAGAAGAGGAGCGCGAGAAAGTTAATAACGAGCAGTCATGAAAGAAATGGAATATAGAAGGAAATATAGAAAAAGGTGAGGGAAGATGGTGACTGTGGAGAAACGTCTGTGAAAATGTGGTGGGAGGAAGAAGAAAGGCAAGGTAACGAAATGAATTGTAAATAATAGGGCATTTTTTCTTTTTTTAATAAAAGGGCTGTTATTATTTTTTATTGCAACTCATTTCTATTTTATCTACTCTAATCTAAAATAATCAAATTTAAAATTAACGGTGCTCTAAAGGTATGAACGGACTTCTTGAATAACAATCTCTTACTGTTTTACAAAAATAAAAAAACACACATACATTTACACATAGCCTGTTCAACTAAAATGTACACTGGGACTGGTCCAAGAAAAGATTCATTTAAATCAATGACCATTAACCCATTTCAACCAAACCAAACCAATTTAATTTAAAATAAATTACCTATTTTCACAGGAAGCCAACCCAACCTCAATCTTTTAGAACCATACAAACTCAATTCACCACATAATTTGAAAAATTAACTTAATTCTACTGACGAATTTGAAAACACATTCCAAAAGTGTTGTCTAATAAAATAAAAAAAAAAAAACTGATGCGAACACTAAGTTTCTTGAATTTGGAAAAAACTTACAATTTCGACTGAACCCCAATTCATTCTCGAAGCCTTGTTGCAATCAATAAAATCCTTAAGCAAAGATTTTAAAAAATCTATAATTTTTGGGCAAAGAAGAAATTAAAAACAGTGTAAAATAGTAAAAGCAATAGTGATTTCGGTTATTTTTAACATTAAAATTCCTTCCACCATGATTATGTAAACTTTTCTATCACTATTACTTATCACGTCTTTAGACCTTCGTTCGCTTATTCCTTTAAATCGTTTGCAATTTCGTTTAAATCGTTCAATTTTTTTTTGTTATTTCTTTCATTCTCTTTCATCTTCTATACTATATACAGCCTGTTCACGGGAACATTCCACAGTAGCTATCTTTTTATTTAAAGATACACAAATTTAGTTAAATAGACAAAGTTTAAGTACATTGCAATGCCCATTTCGCACAATAAATTATAAAACAAAAAAACATCGTGTTGCTGAGATACAAGCATAACGATTACTTTTTTTTATTGAACACTGTATATTTTTAAGTTGCTTTGGTTGCCTGATATAATTAATTATAAGACAATTTTTCTCTAAAGCCGCTATAAAAGAGTTCTGGAGAAAATAATTTTGCAAATTTCATTATAATTAAAATAGTGGTAAATAAATAAATTATAATATTTTTTTTATTATTATTATAGATGTGAGACGCATAAGACATATTGATGCAGTTCGAAGGATGAAAAACAACTTGTTGCAAGGGCAGGATCGGTAACAACTTTTCTTTTCTTTTCTTTTATTATTTTATTACTTTATTTTTTAACTCCTTAACTGGCGATCTAAAAGAAAAATTGTCTTATAATTAATTGTAGCAGGCAACCAGAGCAACTTACGAAAAATAAAAATATACAGGGTGTTCAATTTAAAAAATTAATCGTTATGCTTGTATCTTAGCAACGCGATGTTCTTTTGTTTTATAATTTATTGCGCGAAATGCGCATTTCAAGGTACTTAAACTTTGTCCATTTAACCAAGTTTGTATCTCTTTAAATAAAAAAGTTTGCTATTGTAGAATAATTCCTGAACTTAAATAAGAATAAGAACCCAGAATGCAGGAAATTATTATTTTTTTTTAACTCCTTAACTAGCGATCCTAGAGAAAAATTGTTTTATAATTAATTATAGCTGGCAACCAGAGAAACATAAAAATGTAAAAATATACAGGGTGTTCAGTTTAAAAAATTAATCGTTATGCTTGTATCTTAGCAACGCCACGTTATTTTCTTTTATAATTTATTGCGCGAAATGCGCATTGCAATGTACATGAACTTTGTCCATTTAACCAAGTTTGTATCT
>JAFFZR010028581.1:0-11729 GCA_018397195.1 Lethrus apterus | reverse complement strand
TAAAATATTTTTGTGTTGGAGTAGACTTTGCGGCGCTCGAGGAGCGCCATTTTTCCAATATGGCGGCTACTTCCGGAAAAAAAAGAGGTGGCAAAGTAAAAATTCGGAAAGAGCACGTCAAAATCTATAAATATACCAATTTTCAAAACTACCCTAAAACTTCACAGGCAACCTCCTTTTTGAGCGCGAAATGACTGGACTATTTGGCAAACATTTGAAAGCTCAAACGATGGGCTTTATAGATGTATTTGCATTTTTGAATTCTGATCATTACTTCCCGAGTTATTGATCTCTGAATATTCAAACTTTTTTCATTTTGTTTACCTATTTCGTTTTTTGTCACCGTGGAGATCAACAAAAAAAAATAACTTTATGACTTACGAGTTATGACAAAGTAACACGTTTTCAACTTAAAGTGTAATGAAACGCATCATGGTTTATTCGATTGCAGAAAAAGTTACTTCTTTTTTGGAAGTTATTAGGAAATTTTCGAGAAACCGGGTCTATAACTAACAAAAAGCGAAATGCTCCAATCCGAGTAGATACCCCTTGCTATTTCAAAATTTTGAGGCAGACCCCATTTCGGAGTTGAAGCTATGTTAACGAAGATAGCTAAAACATGTGTCCTTGCAAAGCAACTAATCGCCAAGGTGACAACAAAATTTAAGAAAGTTTGAATATTCAGAGCTCACTAACTCGGGAAGTAATGATCAGAATTCAAAAATTCAAACATTTCTATAAAGCCATTCGATTGGGCTTTCAAACTATACGATTATAAATACCACTTGCCATTTAAAAATTTTAGGGTGAACTTCGCCCCCCCTTCCAAAAAAAATTGATCTGTCTGAGCGTTTAAAAAAAAAAGCGTCTAAATACCTGAAAACCCGTCTGTTTCGTTTTCGGTGGGCCACTCTGTATACAGGATATAACGAATATTATTATTACATTAATTGTAATCATATTTTCCCATTTCCTCCCACAACGCTTCAATCCTGATCTTATCTGAGTTTTTTCCTAACTCTCCAATATAAATATTAAAGAAAAAACGACTTAATGGGCACCAGCCCCATGTGGCCTTAAAACTTAAAACAAGATGGTAACTGGCCTTCGTTTTCCAATGTTCCTTGCACTATCAAAACCTTCTAAATAGTTCAAATCTTCTTTATTTATGTACTTACACTCGCAATATTTTTTGAGTCAATTTACCTACCAAGCTCTCTCTGAACTAACCTTAGTTTCTCATAAATGTAACTTTGGGAAGAAATGTTATGCGAATAATTGAAATATGCAATTTCCCCATGGGATCTGTGAAAAAGATGGTATATTTACTTACCATATCGTACGATTTCAACTTTTAAAATAAATAATCCCTCTTCAAAGTATATTTGGAATTTTATTTTGGAAACGTTGAAAATACAGTGCCAAGGAATTAGTAGAGCGTTTGTCATGAGCTCATGACAGTCGGTTAACCGTAAACTAATAGTACAGTGGCGGCGGGTTTTGATTTTGCTTTTCGATATAAAACATATGCAAGTAAACAACAAAGGATATACAGGTGTCCATGGATAGGGATACAAAGAGCAAAAACTTTTTAATATGCGTTTTACAAAAAAAAGTTATTCTTTATAGTCAAATCTAAATATGTTTTTGGGCGTTTTGGGGAAATCAGAATTTTTTATAAAGAGTAATTTTTTTCTGTACAACGCATATTAAAAAAGTTTTTCCTCTTTGTAACCCTATTCATTGACACTCTGTATAAAAGAGAGACCGGCTGAGGCATTTATCTTGAGACAACTGAATATCTTGTTAGCAAATCGTTTTTGAAAAAAATGTTTCAGACAGAAGTTATTTGATTCAGAGGGGGAAATGCAACGGCAAGGCTTATTTTTCATTAGGTTGATGGGTTCAAGGTTATTGCAAGGTCAACTTCGTTTTTTTCAAAAGGAAGCCTATATTTTTCTCATCAGTTTCGTAATCTACGGAAAAAACAAAGAACTTTTGTTTGAAAATTTATTCTGTTGGACCTTTATTTCTTGAGATATTCAACAACGTTAGACAAGCAAGTAACGAACTTTAAGTAGATGTACATTTTCGGACTCGTTTACATTTACATTTATTTTGAGCATTCGTTACAATAATACAAAAACAGACAACAAGAGCAGCCTTGTCTTGAGTTCTAATATAAACAAATTTCCAACGTCAACGTCAAACGTCATCATTTTGAGCATTTGTTACAATAATACAAAAACAGACAACAAGAGCAGTCTTGTAAACAAATTTCAAAGTTGAATATCTCAAGAAATAAAGGTACAACAGAATAATTTTTCGAAAAAGTTGTTTTTTTTCCGTAGATTACGAAACTGATGAGAAAAATATAGGTTTCCATTTGAAAAAACAAAGTTGACCTCGAAATAACCTTTAACCCATTCAGCTAATGAAAAATAAGCATCGCCGTTGCATTTCCCCCTCTGAATCAAATAAGTTTTGTCTGAAACATTTTTTTCAAAAACGTCTTGCTAACGAGATATTCAGTTCTCTCAAGATAAATGCCTCACCCGGTATATTTATATATTAAATTTAACGAAATATAATATACATTATTCAAAACTTAATAACATTTAGCTTTTACTTAAGTTTAAAGAACGGAAAAATTTTGCCTTGACCACTCCTTAAGTGCAATTGACCCTTTGCGCCTATGTAGGCGCCACCCCTGTGCTGATCGATAATCAAAGTGAAAATGTTTTCTTTAGAATCATCATAGGCTGTATTTCTGATTTGTTCCTAAAGATTAGTGGCTTAGTTACTAAGTCACTAGACCAATCATCGTAGTTAATGTATACGATTAAAAAGCATACATCAGAGAATAACCAAAAAAATATATAACATTTTAAAATTCTACATTCGATTTAACGAATAAAACTTACATTTATTCTGCAAGCAAAGTATTTATATTTAGTTTCGTGTAATAGTTTGTTAGGAAATAAATCTGAATTTTCTTTAGAGAATAGAAATTTACGAAAACATATGCCCACAAATAAAATTTATACGCATCTTCACCATCCAGAAAAACTGATTGATCAAAGTAGACGTTCGCGCAATCGTTCAAAGACATTGATTATATCTTGGAATTCTGAACATCTTCATAATTCGATTCCTTTTCCGCGCCACCATGATAATAATGTTAATGCAGCGATAGAGGCGCGAGATCCACCGGTAATCCAATCAAACAACTCCAATAGCTTCTCAGATGTTTCCGATTTTTCGAATGGTTGCTCCGGATTTACAACTTACACTACGCACGCAAAATGTAAATGTGTACGAGTTAATCCAATAAGAACTGATTCAGTGTTTTTAAGAAATATTTTTTTTTTTTGCTATATTTTAAAAGCTGTAAGGAACAAAATTAAACAAAATTAAATGAAATGTAACTTAGCGTAATGGAATATGAAACAAGCTTATAAGCTTATTAAATATAACCTCCAACAGCAGGCACCACATATTATTCTATTTTGTAAGATTGAAACGTAGCATGCGTGTATTAAAATTTGTTTTAAATTACGAGCTATAAACAATTTAAAATGTTAACTCAAACCTAAGGGTGATATGAACGGTTTAAAGGCAATTTTGAGTTTTTTTTTTTTTTTTTGATATCACTCCTCAATAATTTATTTTATAACGTAAAAAATGTTATATTGAAACAAATATAAGACCTTTTGCCCAGAAGCAGGTCCCAAAAGACGGTTAAAAAAGTAAAAGAGAAAAAGAACGAATGTGCGAATACTTGAATACTGGAACTTGACTTGGATCACCGAAATATGAATAAACACGGATGTTCGAAGTCTACCAAGAAATTACATGTGAAAATACCACGGGGACAGAAAAGGGTGGAAAAGAAGAAGATAAGATAGGAAAATATACAACAATTCCAAATGGCAGAAAGGTGACAATCGGAACACATGCCAAAGGAGATCACGGATCACAAGTAAAGAAATTGGAAGAGGAAGGAGGGATGGAAAGAAGTTCAAAAAAAAGCTTGAGTGGAGAAAATGTAGGTATAATAATTTTTTTTCCAATATTTATCTCAATTTTAGAAACGGACAAAAGGGAGGTATACCTATAGGAAAGGTATAGTAATTATGACGAAGAATTGCAAGAATTAACAAAAGTGCTAGAGTTTCTTAACGAAAATACATTTAGAAAACGAGACGCAGAAGGAGGAGTATAAGGGTAGGAAATGTGGCATCATAGAGTAAGTGAAATGGACACATTTGAGATACGTGTTTACAGAAAATTGTAGTTTTGATACAAATGATACATACAAGAAAAGCTGATGAAGGCTTCATAAAAGTTGGGGACAAAAGAGAGAGAGGGAGAGAGTAATTTGCAGAAAGTATGATAGTGTGTAGAATAGCTCTATGAAAAGTATAATAATATATGAAGTATAAATATGAAAACCTCAAAAAATCTATGCCTTAATGTGAGAGAAACTGAAAATATATCTTTAGAGGCATGTAGACTAGCTGTGATGTATGAATTGAGAGAAAAGCTGGAGGCAAGCAAACTTGTCAAAAACGACCTTCGCTTTAAAAACCAACCCAACCCAACCCAACCTATTTAATAATAATAATAGACAGTGCCAATAAAAACATCCAAATCAGAATTATATTTTATACACTAAAAAATAAAAATTCCATAAATGATTAAGCATCTTTTGATTCAAAAATGTGGGCTTTTAATAAATCCATTGAAAATAATCAATATCTCTAATTAATTATTCGATATCTTAGATATGCATCTATGCAATCATAAATGTTATCTGTTTTTAAATATACGTTTTATATTAATTTGTTGTAACTTAATATTAAACCAATTCCATTAAAACAATATCATTATCATTTTATTATTTTATTTATCGATCAATTCTATGTAAATATGTGAAATTTTTGGCACAATATTTCAGTAATTTGCTGAATTTCTTATGTGTCATTATTTACTGTATACAGATGATATTTCAGTAAATCTTTTAAAAAAAGAAATCATTTCACTCACAATGCGTTACGAATTGGGCAGATATCCAATCTCTCAAAGTTGTAGAGTCCAGACAGCGAATCTGTCAGAGAACATTAGAGCGTGCGGATAGCGGAGGCCGACCAGCAAATTCTATAACACCGATCTACGAGACCACGAGATGAATCACTCCATCAAGTCAACCTGACAGCAGACACCCTGAGATTCTCACTAGATATTGGGTGCAGGGCGTTTGTCCGACATTATCTCACCTTAACCTGAACGGAATATATTTTATCAAACGAGACAAATAGATATTACGATATAGATTAATTCACTGCAACATGTACTGACGTATTAATATTCGCTGAACACAACTATTTCTGTTGTTATAGATATTAGATAAATTACAGAAGAATTTATTAATATATTAACCACTAATAATTTTAAAAAAAATTGCTGATAAAATATTTATTAATACAAAATGTTAGTTTTATTCTTCGTACTTTTTCCTCAATTTGTGTGTTATCTCTTTCTCGTAATTCTATTTTTGTTCAAAATTTTCATTTTCCCTTTACATTTGTTTCACATCCTCTTACATAATAACTATGCACTTCCTTCCTATCTTCTATCCTGCGTCAATGTAATTTCAGTGATTAATATTTTCAGTTTTAGAATTCTTCCGGTCCATTTACCTTACGACACTTTATGTAAATAAGCAGCTTTGAGTAATTTTTTTGTCATTATGCCACTCTAACGAATACTATAATTATTTCGTGAAATGGCTTATAGAGCGTGCTTATAAAGTAGGCTAATAATCCTCTATTCTCGTCCTGCTCGAAGTGATTGGGGTTAAGAAGTTAATTAAATATTCGATTTTAAAATTACTTGTTTCATGAAGAAAATTTTCATTGTCTCAATTTTTGTCTCCTACTTGCTCTCAATAGACATTCTCACATCTCCCCATATTTAAATATACAGGGTCATTCTGAAATAAGTACTGATATTTTAACAGGTGATAGCTGACAATATGCAAAAATGATGGTCATATGTTGAAGGGTGGGCCAGAAAAAAATATTTTAAGTTTTGAGTAAAATATGACAATAACGCCGAATTATATGAATAAAGGTTATTTTGCAATATTTCGTGTTATTCCCGCCAAAGGAAGTTGATTTTCAACGCGAAACATATTGAAATGGACACAGGACCGTACTTAGAACCGAATGCCCATACAAAAAAATGACAGTTTTCGAAAACTTAAAATAATGATGGGACTGCCGTTTTTACGGATTTGGGTATGAGTTAAGGTCAGCTATCATCTGTTAAAATATCAGGACCTATTGCAGAATGACCCTGTATAATACACAATGAGGAAATATTAATTAGATGAAATTATATTTGTATATAGTTGTGAGTCGTACTAAATATTTGTTATTAGAACTAAATTATTTTATTGGTTGGTCGCTGAAGTAAAGAAAGGTATTTTATTTTATTTTTGAAATCTTGACCACTAAATTTTATTTACACATTTTTGGTTGTGGCTTTAAGACACTAGCCTTCCGGTCATAACTGACGAACTGACAACAGTGCTAGCTTTTTCGTTTATTTGTATAATGAAATGTATTTATTTACAAATTGTGTGAAACTAAACCCCTTCAGACCAGACTAAAAAACATCTTATTAAAATACGTTATTTTACATAATCCAAATAAAAAAAAAATTATTTGGTATATTTATCCCTTTACATATATTCCAACCTATCTATGTCTATTACATTTACATTTGACCTTCTATTCCTGCCTTCTCTAGTTTCTCCTTCATCGTTCTTAGTGTTTCAGCTCGCTTCCCCGATTCGCTGAAGCAGCTTGTCTACCTTCTCCTCTTGGTATTTTATTCTATGGTCCAACCTCCATCACACTTCGTCATCCAATGCTCCCATGTCTCCTTTCCTTTATCACACAATCTGTACGCTCTATATTCTTCCCCCATCCAGTATTTGTTCCCCATCTCCTCGTTGCCGCATCTGAATTTAGCAATTGCACTTTCTTTCTCACTACCCCCCCCGATAACAGGGCGTCTTACTCTATATTCCAATCTCTTTATCTTGCATTGTATCTAGCTTTCTGTATTTGCTCATATCGTCTCTGTCCTTCTGTCTCCTTCCATCTCCTGACTACCTTTGCTGCTTTATCTTCCTTCAGCCTAGCCCGTCCTCTCTACTTCTGTCGCTGACCATCCCGCTTTTTATACAGGATGTCCCAGGACGTTTACAACAGACGATATCTCAGAGACGGTAGGCCTGATTTATTTCAAATTCTGGATATCTGTTTGAGCCTTAGGGAAGATCATTTCTGTAATATTAAACCTTATTCCCAATTTCCACTTCTCAGCAACAAATATTGAATTACGAAACTTAAATGGAACACCCAGTATATTGTTTCGTTATTCGAAAATACACATTAAAACGAATTCAGTAGTACAATTTTGACAACGATTTAGTTAGAAAAAGACAGATATAGACACTTAAAAATATTCGAAAAGTTAGCAGTTATCTATGTTGCCAGAAATTGATCGTTACCATACTTTTTCATATTTATATCATATAAAGATCAAAAACTATGGCAGCGATCAATTGACATTTGACAGAAATTGATCGTTGCCATAGTTTTTGATATTTATATCATATAAAGATCAAAAACTATGGCAACGATCAATTTCTGTCAACATACATAACTGATTCCACGGACGTCTTTTCGAATATTTTTAAGTGTGTATATCTGTCCTTTTAGGGAAGCCTAATCTCGAACAAAGGATCTACAGAACGTGAGGTAAAACACAAGGCGCAACAGGGTCAGAGAACGGTACATATTCTCAACTCATTACTTTGGTCCAACCAAATTAGTTTAAGGACTAAGAAGACAATCTACACAGCAGTTGTAGAGCCTATCCTAACGTATGGGGCAGAATGTTGGCAAATGACAGAAAAGACAAAAAGAAAGATAGACTGTGTGGAGATGGACTACCTAAGAAGAGCCTATCGCATATCAAGGACAGAGCACGTTTCAAATAATGAAATTAGGCGGAGAACAAATAGAATTCATAGAACCTCAGAAAGAATAGAAACTCGACAGTTAATATGGTATGGGCACGTGCAACGCATGGACGATAGTAGGTGGCCCAAACGAACTCTAGAATACATTCCAGAAAGCAAAAGAAAACGTGAAAGACCAGCAACTACATGGGTAAGCGGAGTTATGCAAACAATGAGGGATAGAGCAATGCAGGAGGATTTATGGAGAGATAAGAGAGTTTGGCGATCGAAATGCGGGATGCGGCAGAAGTTGTAGGACCCCCGCTTATATATATATATGTTTCTTATTACATTTTTATCACTCTCCTTACCCTTTTCAGATATTTCATTTCAACTACTTGTATCATACTTTCTGTCTTTTCGGTAAGCTGTTTCTTTTCTTGCGTTCCTACTGCTAGTGCCACATATCTGTTAAGTCTGTTTAGCTTTCTTTAAATAAAATCCATGATTGCTTTACATTTCTGTGTTTTATTTCTTCCATGTTTTTAAAAATTTTTCGTTTAATATGTTAAATCTATATGTTTTGATCGTTTCTACTTCTTCTGTGCCATAGTTTCCTTTTCTCTTATTTTTGTAACAAACATTTCAGTCAGCATAGAAAGCTAGTAATTGTGTGGGTAAATTTCATATTTTTAATTAGAAATAATTCAGTAAAACTTTACGGGACGTATTTTATAAAGCGATGTATATTTGTTCGAAATTAATCTCGAAAATTAAATTCGGCGTTCACTTCGCCGGTACATTCCGCGCGAAATATTACGAAATTGGCGCGGACAGGTCGCAAGAGCGGCGGAGCTGTGGAATTTACGACTGAAATTTTTCAGAATAAAGTTAATTAGTAAGCTGTTAATTAATTAAATCCATCATCGGCGGTAATTCAAAGCGCGCACTTCAAAGTATTGCAGAACAATTTCCTATATATCGTTAATTAGACGGCGTTTGTAATTAGTCGAGCCATCGATTTCTGCAAATATTCCGCTTCGTAAAACGGCCGGCCACAAGAGCCGCGCCGCCATTCGACTATGGCGCGCAATTTGCAGGGGATTATAATTTACGAGAGGAGAAGACATTGATGAATATTGTAAAATCGAGACAAAGGATGAATTTCTAATAACGAACGCTGAAGTACGACACAATCGGGGGTGATTCATCAAAATTTTAATTAATACATAATTAACAACCGCAACAAAGCGATTGTCTTTCAACTTACGCGAACACAGACGCAGAAACGCTAATAATAATTGCGAAACTGCGGTGCTCGCCTTGCGCGATTCAATATCCATCGCAAATATCGCACGATCTGAACACGCATGCGCGCTATATTAACAGATTATTGAAGAAAATTTGAAATTCAATAAATAACATAAAATTGCCTGGAGTATCTCACTATGATCGACTGATTGGTTATTTTTCTTTTTTCCCAAATTCCAAATTAAAAAACAATTACACTAATAAACAGACTCAGATCTTTGGATTCAATTGAAGATTTTTTAATAAATAAAATAAATTCATTTCATACAACATACAATAAATTTTACTGCTCTGACACTACACAGTTGACATCGCAGGAATACAGTGTGGCGTTTTATAATGTTTTTAAGAAAATAGCTCGGACAGATCAATTTTTGTTTTTAAAATGCCGTCTTCTGACGTTAATTTTTTTGGAATGACGTCATTTGTTTTTGCACAATGACGTCATCATAAATTTTTTTAAATGACAACCCCCACTTTTTTCTTCTGTTTTTAATAGACCTTCTTACTACTTAAACAGTGATGTAAAAAAATTGGTACCTCACATAATAATTTTTTTGAATAAATGACACATTTATTTCAGATCGTCAGTGGTTATAATTTAGTAAAAATAATAATCGTAAACATTCTAAATTAAAGCAAGTAACAGTAATTTATGTATCTAAGACGAAGAGTGAAGCTTTAAGGTGCAATGACGTCATTATCGATTTTATTAAATGACACCTCTTATTTTTTCCTTTTGCTTTTGATAGACCTCCTTGATGTTTAAGTGGTGATTACCGAATTAATTCTTTACATAAGAACTTTTCTGAAAAAAATAACCTTTTTTCTTTAAAAATTAAAATTTTTGTTTAAAAGAAAAAATTTATATGTGTTATTTATTCAAAAAAATTGTTATGGAAGGTACCAATTTTTTTACATCACCGTTTAAGTAGTAAGAAGGTCTTTTAAAAACAGAAGAAAAAAGTGGGGGTAGTCGTTTAAAAAAAATTATGATGACGTCATTGTGCAAAAACAAATGACGACATTCCAAAAAAATTAACGTCAGAAGACGGCATTTCAAAAACAAAAATTGACCTGTCCGAGCGATTTTCTTAAAAACATTATAGAACTCTCTTATGAATTTTGTTCAAAACTTTATCACCACACTGTATAATCTCCCATCATTCCCTAATCCCAAAATCCATGGTAGCGCCGCCTAATGTCACCATGCTCGTCACTAACGTCACCCAGATTCTCCGGAAAAAAACCGTTATACAGGGTGAGTCACGACTGACGCCACGGAGTTTTATAGCGAAACGGCATATAATCTCCAACTTCTGTTGCAGGCGAATTATGTAACTTAATAAGGGCTACATTTTAAAAATATTTTCAAATATACAGGCCGCTCCAAAAAAGAGTGGCATATCAAAGTTATACTTTTTCTTATGGAACACCCTATATTTCAACACATTTTTGAATTGTACGTAAAAAATAATCCTGACTTTTAAAAGGGTTCCCTATACCTAAATACTAAGAGTTCTGACTTATTTCGAATTTTCTTAAAATGTAAGGTTTTAGAAAAAGGAATGTTATGCCCAAACTAAATTAATTATGACAAATTTGCTTTTAGGCCTAGATAATACACCAGTCCCTTAATTTATTTAGCAATTTACTACTACAACTTTTTCTACGGGCTGTTCACAATTTTCAGTACCATTATTAGCAAATTGAAACTGTAATATCGGGCTTATTTTAAATGGAACAGTCTATATTTTATAAGTTTATCGTGTAGCAAATTTAATTGTCTTTCAAACTGTGTATAGGTTTCTCTATACCTAAATCTTTAAGTTTTGAAGTTATTTAGGTATTTTGGGAGCACCATCTAACTGCAACCACATTTTTCGTCTATTATTTAAAGGAATATTTCCTAAAAGTGCTCAAAACTATACGTACCTATCTAATTAAAAATTACAATGGTAATTTATTACTACATAATCATTATTTACTACATAAATGACAAATTAGTCATTATGTTTGATTAGATTTCAGTGGTCACTAGAAATATTTTTATAAATGTTTCAAATCAAGTTACTACGGTCCCGATCAGATATGTTTTCTGTGTATTTTAGTCATCGCGCCATAAACATTGATTACATTAATTATAATTCAGCATACTGCATAAAACTCAATATTTTGGGCACTTTTAGGAAATATTCCTTTAAATATTAGACGAAAAATGTGGTTGCAGTTAGTTGGTGCTCCCAAAATACCTAAATAACTTCAAAACTTAAAGATTTAGGTATAGGGAAACCTCATACAGTTTGAAAGACAATTAAATTTGCTGCACGAAAAACTTATAAAATACAGGGTGTTCCATTTAAAATAAGCCCGATATTAC
>JAFFZR010028580.1:0-11734 GCA_018397195.1 Lethrus apterus | reverse complement strand
TTATCTACGCCAGAAGCTGATATGTCAATCCAAGAAACTAAGCATGCGTTAAAATAGATATTATTTTGAAGAAGTTTGTTTGTGATAATGTATTTGTCAATTCCATAAAAACTTTAAAGTGGCTTCCTGTAAACTTAGTAAAATCGACATATCAGCTTTTGGCAAATCACCACAGAATTATACTTATTAGTTTGTATTTGATTAAACATAGTGTGTGTAGCTTCCGTGATGCTCGAAATACTAAGGAATTTGCAGACTAGAAGAACTATAGTTTCTAAATTATTTTTAAATAATACAATTGGCATAAATATATCATCTATAACTCCAATAGAACATGTTTTTTTTTTCAAATCAGATAGAATATTAAAACTGCTACCGTATGCATTCATACACAATCAACTTGGCTCACTTTTATATCAATCCGTCGTAGATAATCGGTGTTTGTCAAAGTCAAAGTATGTCAGAGGATAAACATAGCAGGTTATAGGTATAGGTATAGAACATTGAAGAAACGCAATCAGAATGCAAGGGTAGAAGCACGATAACATATTTACCATCAACCAAGTTATTGATAAATTAATTGAATGACAAAGTGGAGAAGAAGCCTTTATTGACCTGGAGAAATCTTTCGATAATGCTCCCAGAAAAATAAAATGGAATGCGTAAGTAGGAGAGGTGTTGATCTTAAGCTAAGAAACTCCATTAAAGTTTGTACAAAGATAACTGTGTCTATGTATCTAAATATGACGTCAAATAATTTTGATGTCAAGGAATGTTTGACACAAGGTGGTGTATTGAGTCCTATTCTCTTCACCATTTTAACGGATGACACAATCAAAGAAGTGAAGAAGAAAGTTAAAGTTATACATCTAGAATATTATAGATTGGTGCAGATGTAATGTTTGCCAATAATGAAAGAAAACTTCAATTAAATATCAATGAATGGACATGGGGTACTCAAGAAGATGAATATGACCATTAACAAAGGAAAAACTAAAATGATGATATTAGGTAGGAAAGAAGGAATAGTACGAAAGAAACAAAGTGTTGGAACAGGTCCAATCGTTAAAATATCTCGGAATGGAAATTCATAGCCAGAGAAGAACAGAAGTAGAAGCTATGATAGAAACAGCTGTAAAGCTGTATAAGATTCTCTTAAATCAGAAGAAAATTTTAAGAACAACGACAATGACGGTACATAAAACAATTAACAAATATTAACGTTCGGCAGTGAAAGTTGGCTGATGTCTCAAAAAATAAAGAGTAGAATGTGAAAGACATTAGAAATAGAACCAATTTTAGAAACAGTGGAACAGCGTCAGCTGAGGTGGTTCGGTCACTTAATTAGAATGTCAGATAATAGAATGACCGAGAAAATCTGAGAAATTAAAGAGAAGGCAAAGAGAGGTAAAGGTAAACCTCCACTGGCATTGAATGAGTCTATCAATGAAATACTGGAAAGAAGAGGAATAGCATGGAAGGGGGCGATAAGGATGGCTAGATATATACAGGATTATTCTGAAATAAGTCCCAAGACCTTTGTCCAAACCTAAATCCGCAAAAACGATGGTTCTATCTTTAATTTAAATTTTCGTAAAATGTCTTTTTTTATATAAGCATTCGGTTCTAAATACCGTCCTGTAGCCATTTTAATGTTCGTTGTATTGAAAAATAGCTTCCTTTGGCGGGAATAACATGAAATGTTGCAAAAGGAATATATTTTCAATGTCCATTTGAATATATTATATGCACATTTCATATTTGCTGATTATTATTAATTAGCTTTGAATGTTCCACGCAAATGTATTAGATGGCAAATTCCAGCGTTTGTGTGCTTTGTGTCGCCCTCAAAGAGAATGCATGTAAAGAGAGTGGTTTTAATTTTAGATGGCCAGTCCAATCTGTGTGTAAATTTTAGAAAGTTTGTTAAATTGTGGATTTAGATAAAATTGTTAAAATTGTTTATGAAATTAAAATTGCCTTGGAACGGAATAGATGAAATCTAATTCGGTTTCTACATCTACCAAAATATAAAATTCTTTTCCAGAACCATGATGTTTGGAATGAATCTCTAGAAAGGTATCTCCACTCGTTATTTTGGAAAAATTGGCGTGAGTAAAAAGGGGAAATGTGCAACACTTACATTTTTGTGCGGAAAATATTCAGCTTTCTACATAAAGTTAAAATAATCAGTATTTTTAAGTTTCTTGGCTGCAATGATTATGAAATTAGAAACTGTCTATGGGGCAAGTGAGTCCAGTGTTGCGAGGTAAAAATGTGTTGGGGTAAAAATGTGTAATGAGGTTGGGTTCGCTCCGTGATTAAAATTCAAAATTTTCGATTTTTAGTTCGCTCCATTACTGTATTGTATGACCAACAAAAAAACTCATGAGGAAATAAACCTCCGTAATTGAAATTCAAAAGGTAACGTATGTACATACAAATAAATAAGGTTAAAAATACCATTATTTATTGACTATAAGCTAAGCAATTCTTGGGTTCGAAAAATCATCAAAAACAAGAGATTTCCACTTAATCACCAAATGAGACCTGAAATCATAAAATCTGGTAAAAATTCACCAGACCTGGCAACAGTGACGATGACTGTGTAAGCTTGGAGGATGATGTAGTGTAAACAGGTTTATTCTAAATGTCCTCTCCCCCTTCCATCAACATATTATTAACTTGTCTCGGTGTCTTGAAATAGAACTTACATAAAGTCATTGTCATGGTGGACTGTTTTACTGTCATACTTTATAAAAGAAAACAGTTAATTGCTAACAGAATAAGACATATCCAATGGAAATTCGCCGATTCGAAAAAAGTAAAAGTTACGTTGACTTTAGAAAAGTAAGGATGGATGATTTTATCGTGGAAATAAAACGTAAACTTGGAAAAGCTCAATGTAAGAAATAGATGGTTTATTTTATCTAATACAATTAAAACATTCATACTTTATTGCAGTTTTTCACGTAACCTTTTTTTATTTCTGTATCTTTTTCTTTATGAAGATTTAAAATTTAAACATTAACCCAAGATAACAGAATAATTTAAATAAATGTAAATGACGAAAATTAATGTTTTTTTTTTCTATAAAAATTCCTTGATATACAACTTTCACAATTATTCAGTTTGATAAATAGATTTTAATCTAAATCATTCCTTTTTGTAACTGTTGCATATAATTAGTAATATTATCTCACATGAAAGCTATTGGTAATGACTGTAAGGTTATGTCGGAAACTGTTTTGTAGCTTTTCATACTGATTTCTATTCCGTTAATAAAATAGAAATTTTCGGCTATTAAGGTATATTTGAAAGCCTAAAAATGATTTTTTTGTGAAGCTTTTTTGAATTTTGTTTCAGTTATTCTATATTCTTCGTTACTTGAGGTTATCTTCTGTTTCTACATTAAATAACCTTCAAAATATTGTTTCCCCCTTTCTAGTATTTTGTCCCCATCACATTTTACATTGTCATCTATACATTTACAGTTCTCTTGGTTTGTGTCTAATAATTTTCATATTTTTACCTTTTAAGAAATTTTTTTTCTTTTACATTTCTTCGATTTCTTGTTCTTCACGTTCATTATATTGTCATTTCCATTCACACAAATTCTTTACGTATGATTATTTGTAATATGTCTCTCTTAATGCTTTCATTTTTGTTTCCTGCATATACTATCTATCCATGTTTTTTTTTCCGATTTGGGCATATATTTTGTTAAATTATTCGCTGTGGCTTCTCTTATTGTTTTCTTTTTTGGCCTTATATTTTAAATATACAGGACGATTCTGAATTAGGTAACAATATTTTAACAGGTAATACCTAATATTAGCCGAAACCTAAATATGAAAAACTGCGATCCTAAGTTGAAGGTGTGTCAAAAAATATATTATATTTTTGAGTAAAATAATAAAATTACGCCGAATCATTGCATTTAAAGGTCTTTTTTGTAACATTGTTATGTCATGTTATTTCCACCAAATGACCTACTTTCAACACGGTGTAAATTAAAATGTACTTAGAACCGAATGGCCATATAAAAAAAAAATATATTTTCTGAAAACTGAAATGAAGATACGACCGCTGTTTTTGCAGATTTGGGTTTGGGCTAAAGTCAGCTATCTTCGGTTAAAATAATGTTAACTATTTCAGAATTACCCGCGCTGTATCTGTATTTTTTATTTTTAGTTTATTTTATTTTTAGTTTATTTTATTTTTAGTTTATTTTATTTTTAGTTTATTTTACTTTTAGTTTATTTTATTTTTTGTTAGTTTATTTCTTATGTCGTATCTTCGCACGGTCCTTTCACTATTAGTTTCGTATTCAACTCAACTTGTATTAACTCGTCGCTACGTTTAAAATTCGTAATTAAATTTGCAAATTTATCTTGAATTAATATATCGTCCCTGTGCAAGAAGTCACTAAGTGACTTTTAATTCAAAAAATAATTAACTACTTTTGGTGGTTTTAGCTCTCTAATATTTGTATCATATTCCGGTTAACGAATTTTTGTGATGCGAGAGCGCTCACTTTCAACGCTTTCAGCATTTAATAACTGGTACTGAAAGAGAAAATGAGAAATGAAATGAAATGAGAAAATGTTGCAGGAAGCTGACGAATGATCTATTGATTTTATTTCTTCCTAGTATTTATTTATATTTTTTCTTGCAATATATGTACTTAGACTTTTATCACCGTTTTTCTCTTATTTGCTCTTTTTTATATTTTGTCTCTTTACATAGATTTCTTTGTTTCCTTTTAATTTTTCTGTACCTATTCGATTTTACTAAAAAATATTCTAATGACGTGTAAACAGTACGACTTGAAAACAGTCGTACTGGATACTTTTTGGCTGTTTTCTCTTTTATATATATTTCTCATACTCTTGAAATTTGTCATATACTTTTTATTTACTTTGAATTTTTTTTCTGCTTGTGTTTTCCAGAACAAGTCCTTCATCCTTATTAGTGTTCTTTTGTTTAGTTATTTGCTGTACCTTTTCTTGTGGCGTTCGTAACTAGCTTTTGGTGTCAAGACTCGATCGGCACACTTTGTTACTCCTTGTTCTTTGTTTTCTATTTAAATTTCTAGCCACACTTCCACTATCTTTTTAGTTTCTCTCGTGTTCTGTATAAATGTCGATTTCCCTGACTATGTTAAATATTTTTTCGGCTGGATTTTTTTTATTTTTCTTTTTTTTTCATGCTTCTACCACCCTAACCATAGGGCTAAATGGACTGTAGCCCAGGGGTGGCAATTGTTCTTATACGTTATTTGAATTTTGTATTTTCTTTTGTACTTCTTTTGATATGTACTTCCTTTGTACTCCTTTTTACTCATTTAGTACACTCTTTTTTACCTTTTGAATTTCAGTTACTGAGCGAACCTAACAATAAAATATAAATTTTTAAAAACTGAAAAAGTGATTTCGATTTTCAGTAATTTGATAATTTGAATTACGGAGCGAACCTAACCATAAATTATTACTTTTAAAATTCAATTACGAAGCGAACCTAACCCTTTTAAAACTGACCTTTCGAATTTCAGTAATTTCAATTATGGGCGAACCTAACCTATAAATATTGGTTTTTTTTCTTTGTTTTCGCCGGTTTGTTTGTGATAAGTTTTCTTTTTTTTTGGGTTTTTTTCGGCGATGTTGGTTTTAAATTAAAGGCAAAGTTTTGGTCTGCCTACATTTTCTTTATTTATTATATATTATATATAATGCACGCGATCGTTTGCCAAGAAACAACCTTAAAATGCGCTCGTAAATTATCAATGAAAAAATAACATACTGAAGGTGCTGAAAATATTTTTAGCGAAACGTTTATATAATATATAATAAATAAAGAAAATGTAGGCAGACCAAAACTTTGCCTTTAATTTAAAACCAACATCGCCGAAAAAACCAAAAAAAAAAAAAAGAAAACTTATCACTAAACTATAAATTTTAAAAACTGACTTTTTGAATTTCAATAATTTCAATTTGAGGAGCGAACCCAACCCGTACAACAACTTTTTTTCACCCAACCGTACTCTTTTTACGTAAAAAATAATTTGTCACCTTATTTATCGGTAATTATATTATAATTAATAAATATTATATCCCCCCCCGGGTATATTTTCTTATGACGAGGAGCGCATTATTGTTAGTAGCCCACGGGCGCCAAATATTTTAGGACGGGCCTGATCTTTGATGATTCCATTATTTCTATTAAATTTTCTATATCTTAAAATAGATAACAATAAATTATTTAAATCAGGTATTCCTTATAGAAAAGAAATTTACATTAACATTAAATTACTCTCGTTCAAATGAATAATTTTATTAGATAATGCATGAAGTGCTTGCGGTAGGAAAATGTGGTGTCAGCAACCCGGAGTGGAACGTTCTGACTGGCGAAGATGCGTATGGCGGGTGCGCGGCATGTATACGACTCCGGAGTCGGCAACCGAGGTCAGTGCAGTGGAAGCGCGCTTGCTGATACAGGTTCAATCAAAGTGGCGCGTTACGGTCTCGCCCGTCTAGTGGCGGCCCGGCACGCCATCTGGCGGTTGCGTCGGACCGGATCCCAACCTTGCGAAAATCACACGGATACGGACTCGTATGTACCCCGCACTGCACGTTAAAGCTTCACTAAGGATTTGAACTGTTCATCGTCACCCTGTTGAACGAAATCTTTCACTGCAACAGAACTGACTTTGTAGTGATGTTTCATTTAATACTATTCGATCCTTTACATGGACTTAAAGCGATCAGCACATTTATCACACATGAATTGATTGCACAATTACATCTAGTAGAATGAATGCTTAACACTGTATTTTTTCACAACTATGCTAATTAGTTTTTCTGCAAATTGTAATTACGCAAACAAATTATTTCTTGGATGAATTAATTATATGTATTTAAAGGCGATTAAACTGTTAAATAATTTAATGTGTTATTGGACAAAACGAAATATTTGAAACAATGTTATTTGGTATTTAATTATGTTATAAATCCTTTCTGGCCTTTACAGATGTCAGCAACTGTAAGGTATTTTTGTTTTATCTTTTATTATTTAGACAACGGATTTCGATAGGAAACCGCTTCAAATTGATTTTTGTTCTAGAGGTTTTTTCCTATCTTGTAAAAAGGTATAGCTGCTATTCGAACTTGCAGAACTACTGATTCAAAGCTGCCCGAAAATTTATTTCGTACAGTGCCGTACTGTAAGGGAAGGGGCCTCTTTTCCTATGTCGTGTCGGTACAAGGAAAACAAATAAATACATTGGATGGTTTTCAAAGCAACAAAAAATATTAGGAAATATTTTTTGTATATTATTTGGGTTTTTTATATAGTCATTGCTTTTTTAGCTTATCTAAGTTTTCGAATTAGTTGCAACATCGCCAGAATAATGTATAAAATTCTTTTTCATAATAAGTAGAAATCAAATTTATTTATCAATTCATTTACCAATCTGTAATTCTTTCGTTATGTGTTTATTTCGAGCCTCATCTTTACCAATTATTAAATTTTCCTTTAAATTTAATCTCTTTATTTAATTTTATTGTGTTTTTCTATGCTGTCCAAAGTTTCATCAGAAGATTGCATGTACTTAACTAATTTTGGATAAATTGGACTTTAAGTATACGAACTTTCATCATAACACTTATAAACAGCTTCTTAATATATTTCACTATCTCAATTTTTAATAGGGACACAGCTATTTACAACACTTTATGGTTTATATTTTTTTTCAAGAAGAGGTATGAATACAAAGAATAGTAACTTCTTCTTAGAGAAGCTATTGAAATCGAGAAGAACTGGACGTTCAATCGAGAGGATGGATACCAACTGAGCAATAAATACGTGGAAGAACACAATACGACAAACCATCACGGTTAATAGATCGAGAAATTCACGGATGAATACATCAAAGGTGTATATAAGAAAAGGTTCGAAAAACGGAGAATCAATTTAGTTGTCCTGAAGAAGCTGGCAGTATGGACAACGAAGCGTCGAGAGAAGATTCTTACACACGGTAAAACCCGGAAGAAATTACTGTGATTGACACTGGCCGTGAAAGCCTACAAAGTTTCAAAGATTTAACTGCTTGCTTCGGTAACGTCAAGAATAACCAAACATGCTAATGCTAATAAATTTAAAAATTCTATACTTGCTGTAACTATTTCTGCTTCCTTTTACCTATTCCATACCTCTTTTCCACATTCTTACTTTCCACCCGTCCTTTCCCGTCCTTTCGGTAACTTCCAGTGACATCCCAACTCTTTCTTACATTACAGTCTTCTACTTGAATTATACTATTTTTCTTACTTACCCTCTTTCCAACCTCTTCCAGTGATACACTTGCTATACTCCGTTCTTCCAGTTTCTTTACGTTCATCTCATATCTCACCCTCCGTTCTTTCAGTTTCTTTGCCATCATCTCATATCTCACGGCCAGTGTATCTATTCCTGTGTTATTTATTACCTTGTTGTCTTTTCCAGCTTAAGTGTTCTTTCTAGTTTCCTTTGCGGTAATCGTTCCATCATACTCTCTTCTTTCATAATCCCCATTGATATTCTATACATTATTATACTATTCACATAGCTATTCGGTATTCCATACTCTCATACTCTCGTCCATGTTATTTTCCCTTTTTTTCCAAGCACTCTCACCCAGCCTTCCTCTGCCTTCAAGACTAATATTTTCCAGTTCCACTATCATATTATTTTTGCATTCTATTTGTGCCCTCCTCCTTCTGCCGCTTCTTTACTAAATGCCATTTGTTGATCTTTTTGCAATTGTGCAGCAATTTCCTTATACAGCAGCTTCGCTAAATAATTCCATAAAAGCATCTTCGTCGAAGGTCAGTGCATTCCTATATATTGTCCATTTCTTAAAATCTATCCCAAAGGTCTCGACACAAAATGATGAATTAATTTCTTGTATTAACTGAAACATGTTATAGTGAGAATAATAATTATTCTTTAAAAGAGGAAGAAGAATATATATAACAATAATAACAATAACAATATGCTTTATTGCCCACCAGAATATACAAATTCCAATTACAGGACAATTATTTAGTAGTTAAAGACAATATAAAATGAGTAACAAATTAAATATTGCAGTAGCTTGACTAGGATTAATTAATATTAAATAATATTACCGAAATGTTCAGAGGTAACAACTAGGAGATCACGCAGCGAACAAACATTATTCTCACAGTAGGTGCAGACCAATAAACTGACCAGTAAAAAAATATATTTATTACATCACAGAAATATATAAAATTTGGAAAAATCTTTTTCAAATAATAAATATATTTTAATGTTGATATACAGGTGTCCAGGGATGCGGTTACAAAGGGGAAAAACTTGGTTAATATGCGTTTTACAAAAAAAGTTATTCTTTATAAAAAATTCTGCTTTCCTCAAAACGTTGAAAAACGTATTTGGATTTGACTACATGCATACACTTACTTATAAATTCAATATTATTGCAGCTGATACTTTTATTTTTCAACTAAACAACAATCAGTTTTTGTAATAAACATGTATTAATTGTTAACTTAAAACAGATCTAACAACCACTATTCAATATAGATGCTTCCAACTTGTATACATTTTTCAGCCCTTTTAATAAATTCATTGTAAACTTTGTGTATCGTAGAAGGCACATTAATCTTAATCATTACTTGTTTTAATTGATCTAAATTTTGGACTACATCATGAGCAAACACTTTTTCTCTTAACGCTCCCCACAAAACGCCCCCCCCAAAAGAAATCCATTGGTGTAATATCAGTTGACCTAGCAGGCCAGTCAGCTGGGTCATTTCTGTCAATCCATTTTCCTGGAAATTGATGACGATTTTATGTTATCATTAAAACTTATGAACCAACTGGTATTTTTGATAAACGTAAAATAGCCAATAGTACTTATTAAGTTGTTTATTACAAAAACTGTTTGTTGTTTAGTTGAAAAATAAAAGTATCAGCTGCAATAATCTTGAATTTCTAAGTACCTGTATGTCTGTAGTCAAATCCAAATATGTTTTTCGACGTTTTGAGGAAAGCAGAATTTTTTATAAAGAATAACTTTTTTCTGTAAAATGCATATTAAAAAACTTTTTCCCCTTTGTAATCCCATCCCTGGACATCCTGTATTTTACTATGGAAACAATTATATCTAACCAAAAATATGATCTAATATTGTACCCAAATTTATAAAAATTGTCATAAATCAAATTTTACAAACTGTCAAATTGATATAAAATTTAAACATTTTATCGATAAATTTCACAAACAAACATTAAATTTACAAATTTCTGACACAAATATTTCAAAAGAGATTAATTAAAGACATAGTAATTATTTGGAACTGCAATGGATTCTCCAATTTCTGCAGTTATTGCTGATTTAGTTATGGACGACTTAGAATTAATTTAGTTGTATAATTTAGATTTTCATAGCGATTGTTTAGCACGTATATCTATCTATCACCAAATCACTAATGATATACCTAGTAATATTTTTAATCCATACACTTTTACACACTTTTAAATTTCATTTTGGAAATGGTAAACAATTATACTATAAACTTTTTAGACATACAAATTAAACAAACAAATATACACAAATTGGTTTGTTAAAGAAAGCAACAGATATAGGTATTAATTATTATTATTATTTCTTAATATATAAGAAAAGTGTTATTAATAACCTTGTTGATCACTGCATTAAATTATCTCATTCCAAATTTAGATGAAATTTAAATCTTTATAAATAATAATGATTATCGCATTTCATATTCATTTTCAAATTTTTTTTCCAACCGACAAACTAGATTTTTTGCATATAACTAATGCTTTATATTTCTAAATACGTAAAAGTTTCTTCCATGTGCTATTATAAAAATAATACGACTTCAAAGCAAATATATTGATCGTACGTTCCCAATCTAGGTTAAAGGAGTTCAAGTTTAATGGGGGATATACTTAACTAGAAACTGTATTTATCATTATTATTCATATTACTTTTTTAGAAATGTTAGCATGTGCATGATGCTTCGACCAATTATTTTATGTGCTTATAATACTTACCTACTTATTTCAGATATAGATTAATAAATATTGAAAACTAACTTTAATATTTACGACTAGAGAGGATTAATAAGAATATAGTTAGTACAGAATATTTTAAAGAAAACTTTAATGTCTTCATAACAAATTCACATACGTTTATAAATTATTCGTCGTTAGCGCATATTAGCACTTAAGTAATGTATGTAATAATGTTGCATTAATTTGTATTTCCCACTATAACGGACAACAAACATAATTGTTAATTTATTGTTCTGTGTTTGGGAATTCATTTCTTTTTTTGTTGTTTACATAGATTAATACTCCTTTAACTCTTGGTGGAACAAACACATGTTCACTTCATGTTAAATTTTAAAGTTGTAACTTATTTTTTTTTTTTTTACTTTTTTGACTGTTAAATTTTAAAGTTTTTACTTATTTTTTTTTACTTTTTTTACTAAAATGATAATTTTAGTTCCTACACATAGTTTTATTTCTATGTTTTATTATATAGATTCGTAAGGCTGGGTTTCTAATTGAGTTGTTTCGATTTCAATATAATCGATTTAGCACGTCATACAAACTGTTTTCGTTTAACTCTTTATCCGCTGAATGAATTTTTACTCACTTTCAAGTGAAAACGATCAATTACAGAC
>JAFFZR010028579.1:0-11734 GCA_018397195.1 Lethrus apterus | reverse complement strand
GCTTGTTGTTACTCTTAGAAGTTCGCCCAAATGCCTCTAGAGCACCGTTAATTGTAAGCCAACGGTGAATGCTTGCCGGTACCTCCCGACTCGCAATTGGGCCGAGCCGGACACGAGAGAGAATCGAACCCGAGACTCCCGCATGACAGACAGCGATCCAACCAGCCGGGCCACTCCGGGGCTTAAAAAAAAAAAAAAAAGAGTTACAAATTATTTATACGTCGAGTACTTTTACAATAACTTTTTGTCGTTCAGTATAAAACAGCTGAACGTGATCAGTAACTTTCAAATTATGGCACTCTTAAAAAATAAGCGCTGAATGTTTTGTATAAACATAAAACATCATAAATTACATTTTTTCGACAGTCTTCACGATTTATCTTTCTATCCTCTTGTGCTCTTAAGAGGTAATGCCTTAAAAGCATGAAGGAAATCGATAACCGTCGTCAATTTACAAAAAATGGCCAATATTAATCAACTTGTAAATTCTATCTAAAAACATGTACTAATTTCACTCTTAACATTTTGTTCATGCCTTGTGTAATTGCGATAAATGCGAACATTTTTTTAACTGACTTCGAGGAAACGGCGTTGGGTTAGGCATGCGGCGGCGCGATTCGTCCTAAATAAAGTTAATTTTCTAAATGTTTTCCTTCATTAATTTCCGGATCCTTCGAAGTTTTTTTTTTACTTACGTCGTTGGCACACACAGCCGGATCGATTGTGAAAATTCCGCGCATCAATATGATCTTTTCATTTGCGCTGCATAATTCTTAACATACGAACGTGCACGAATAAGTTTAACATGATCTTGAGAGGAAAAACAATGTATTGAGTTTCAATGTTTTGTTTAAACTTGAAATATCGTCGTTTTTTTTTATTTATCGAAAGATTCTGTAAACATTCACAAAAATAAATTCAACATACAAACATTTCAATTGTTGTGCGCCTTTTTAAGATCTGCTGGTAATTACATAATAGCATGGAATAGGAATTCTTTTAATCCTTGTTTATCCTTATTTGTTCTTATACAACAAATTTCAAGTCAAATGTGTATTGAAAACTATGTGAACTATATTTCAACATGAATGGAAGTACTAGTTATAAAATTATAGTAACTGACTATTAATTTGATAACGGACGTATAATTACTAATTACAGATGTAAACTTGGAAAAATTTTCAAATCCGATTATTTAAATTACATTTCGACACAAGCCGACAAAATATTTATTACAGGCAGATTTTGTCCATTTCGTCCTCTCACACCACCTTACACTTATGAATCTGTTTTTACGTGGAATCTTCGAGATAAACAATTTCCAACTTGCTTAATATCAAAGTTGAATTCGGCAAGTTTTCGCTAACGAAGTTGGTATCTGCATAGCAGATTAGGATAACGCAAATGTTTACGCAAAGTTGCGAACTCCATACTTTGCCGTTTTAAAACAACAAGAGAACTACTTAACCTGCACGTTTCCTCTCCGGCGGATTTATCATAAAAGTCACGTGGAGGTGTGCCAAGTCGGAGTAATCGTCGAATATTTGTCGTCGCGGATTTAATATTAATCCGTGCGGGCGAACATTATTAGATTACGTGCGCTTCGAAAATCGCACTAGAAAACGTTATTTAAAAGTTTGATGCGGTGGAAACTTAAGTTTACGACGTACCTATATACATGCACGTAAACGGACTACCGTATAACTTAGACTTCAAATTTCCAATTTGATTACAACGCAATAAACAGGGTCGTCGCAAGCGGACGGAAACAATTGTAAAGAAGTTTCTTAACGATCGAAGCCGCGCGCGCGCTGGCTCAATAATAATTCAGTCCCGTCTCGTATTTTATCGATATGTTAACGACCGTTGTACATCGCGCCCGCATTTGGGGCATATTTTTTCCCGGATGCTGCAGTTTATGGACGCCCGTGACGTCGGTAACATGTTTACGGCGGCCGTGGGACGTAGCTTCCGGAATGACCTTTCAACAGTTCGGAAATTTAGGATTCCAGACGGTTTCATTACTTTGACCCGAATAGAGGTGCGCAAATCTTCCCACCAATAAATCTTGTTCGGTCCTCGTCGTAGATTTTTCCCAGTATTTGATGCCGATTTTTAAAGATTTAAATTCTTCGAATTAAGATTTATCTTTTGTGATTATGTGGATTAAATTATTTTATAAATAATGATAAATGTTCGCAAAATGTGCATTGCACTTTTTCAAATCGTAAATAATTCAACGTACCGACGAACGTCGAGAATTAGTTGATTTGGATTTGTACCCAATTCGTGTGACGGATTACATCGGGATTCGTTTTGGGTAAGAGATGTAGTTGTAAAAAATGTACCTCTAATTCGACGTCGCTACAGTGACAGTGTGTTCAACGTCCATTGTTGATGCGTTCAATGAAAGAAGAATGCTCACGAACGAAGTTTTCAATAAATTACAAACAGAAAAAACGAAATAAACATTTTCACAAAATAAAAAATATCGAATGATACGAATTGATCGATAATTTGTAAACTTTTTACCATCTGAAAATGCAATTCTTATAATTATTTATGTACTAAATGATTTACCTGTGCGCACGTAGAACTGGGATTAATCTTATGGAAGAAAAGGGAAAGAAAGCATTGATAGAAGTATTTAAAAAAATGTTTTTTTCCTTGATTCCCTCTCGCCACTTGTCCGAAGTTCGAAGAACTTAACTGGACTGAGAAACAAATAGTGTACCAAGGGCATGAAGGACAGGAATTATCATCCTATTATGGGATTACTGGTCTAGTGCCTTAGTCAGTAGGCTAGTAATCTCAAGGTCTAGGGTTCAAGTTTTAGTTGTCAAGAAACAAAATTACACAAGAAAGGGGATAAAAAGAATGTTGAAAAGTGCTGGCCAGATAATTATAATCTAGAATAAAACAAGTCGTAGATATAAATTTAGAGGACATGCAGTTTGGTTTTTGACACCAAACAAAAAGGAAAAACGCAAGAGAATTGCGGAGGAATGTCTAGAAAAATAATAGAAAGCAATGTGTGAAAAAAGCGAAAACTTTACCAGAACGCATAATGAAGAATCAAACACGTTTGAACAAAACAAGGATTGGAACAGGGATGTGTATTGAATCCAACCCTCTTCTCAGTGATAATAGGCAAAGTAATCAAGAAATCGAAAAGCAAAATAAAGCCAATGAATCTAGGGAATTGGAATCTATTTTCATAGGTATTTACCGTGGATTTATTGTCGTTGACGATTGATAATCATACAAGGAATCCACTTGAGGAAAACACAAAATGAAGTCGGCAATAACTTGCAAAATGAGTGCACGAGACCACTGAATATACAAACATAAGAAAATTGAATATGTACTGATTGATTGCGGATTAGTAAAAATTTTCATGAAAAGGGGGTGATTAGACAATGATGGAGTGATAAGAAGAGTTGAGGACATACAAGATAGGTGCCTAAAATTGTTCTATATGAGAAATAGCACATCCAAGGACTCCTACATTGGGCATTTCTTAAACAATAAGAAACATAAAACGTCTTGAAATGACATCTGAGAAAGAAAAAAATTATCGGTGCAATTTCTTGGATTTTAAAAAACAATTTACGTGATTGTGTTGAACACTGCACGCCCCTTAATGACAAAGTTCGTAAAGCGTTTTAATTTAGTTTCATTTAACAACGTTCCCATGTAGTTTACAGATGCAAACGCCAGAGCCGATCATTAAGTATTGTTTATATCGGAAATGACTGTGGCAGACGACCGCTTTAATAACGAGATAAACTTTTACACCGAATGGAGCGCCGCTATAAACTGCGTTGCATTAAACGGAATTCATAATGAAGCCAGTGACCGTAAAACGTTAATAACGCTAGACGAGGAAATACACGAAAGTTTTATTTTTCTAGTCGAGTCCGTGACAAAGTATCCTTTTTTTCCGTATATTCATTCTAATTCGCTTAATTAATAAAATTTTAAAAAATGTGTAGCGTTTTATTTGCATTTCCTACCGAACAATTATGTTTAATGCATGCTGACGAAATTGTTTTCATTAGCGCGTGATATTTTTAAATGAAAAACTTTCGAATTTAATGGTTCGTTTGACTCGAAACGGATGGTCCGTTTGAAGCGTGCGCTTTAAAATTGATTGCGATAAAACATTTTTGTTACGGTTGCAGGGAAAATTATCGAATTAAAATTACTTTGACGCGCATATTGGATGATTTAATGACGACAATTCGAAAAAATAAACAAACAATACGTGTCCGCGTAGTATCGGTTGTTATTTGTACAATTTTAGATTATAAAAAAATAGACGAAAAATCGAAACGTCGCTTGTTGTTGCATTGGAACCGGCACGGCACATCCACCAAAATTTGAAACGCCCTCCTATTTTCATTCACGTGAATTACAATGATTTCAGATTAATCCAGCTTGACAGTTCTTTGATACGATACAGGAATTCCGTAATGCATCAAATTTAAATTTAAGAAATGAATTTTTTGCGGGAAATTTTCACGTACACGATCCACCAGCAGACAGTCCAAATTCCTGAATTGCACGCAATTTTGACATTAAACCGGCCGCATATGCATACAAAATATTTTCGCATTCACCGGCTTTGTGTATTCCGTTCATCTGGCAATTTTAACAAATCGCGTGCATTTTTACGTTACCATCAGCAAAAGTCTTCAAGTTTAACCGAAGAAAAAAGAAAACGCTTAGCTTGATCGAGTTATACAAAATTGTACGTTACAACCGGCCATTTAGAGTCCCTTCAAGAGTCACTTTTACACATTTGCATATCGTGCGATTTTGTTGCGCAAATTGCGCTCGCCACGAACGTCCAGTGGGCATAAACGGAAAACCCCCACGTAATGTCTGTGAGTTTCGTTTATTTTCGGAGAAAAACAAGCTGAAAACTCACCAGAGAAAAATCGAGACAATACGCGCCCTCCGCTCGCCCTTCAAGGTATCTTTCTCGAACAGACAATATTTAAAATAATCCCGATTACGTACGTCTCGCTACACACGGCGGGCGGCGCGGCCCGGGCGCTCTCGAACTTCCAAAACACGGTTCACATTACGTTCGCAGCAAAGCTCCTCGAGTTAAAAAAGAAAATTCAAAACAAACTTCAAAGTCCCCTTTTTAACCCGCCGCCACAAACAAGTGTTTGCCGTGAGATCAAATCGAAGTAAAAGTAAACGGCAGGTTATAAGTTATAAGTCAAACGTTCCATATATTACCTCCGAGTCAATATACCGGGCGCGAAAGTTTCGATTAAAGTCACATTGATTTTAAACGCACGTGTAAATGATTTTAATGTTAATTCATCTCAGAGAGCAAGTGTTTTAGCGTTCCGTTTATTTGTTTAATTTTGATCAATTAAACTCTATTTTTAAGGAAGGAATTTTTTTCAATTGACTTTGAGTTTTTCATTGAAACATTCGACAAGTTCGACAACAATCTCAGTTTGCTACAAACCCATTTCAACGACAACAAATCCACGGTAAATACCTATAGATTCAAGACGCTTCATTAGTTGATAATTGATGCCACACACGTTTTAATTTTACTTTCGTAACGGAAAAGAATATATTAAATTCAGACAGTAATTTAATATATAAGAAAAGTGTAATTAATAACCTTGTTTATTAAGATATTAAATTATCACGTTCAAAATTTTGGAAACAAAATTCATGTAAAGCTAAAATATTTTTTTATGTATAATAATAATTATACCAATTCATTTTTCTTAACTTCCCTTGGGGGAATGAAGGGCACAATCTTAGTACCTGAAAAAAATTTAAAAAATAAGTCCGAAGAAATTCAGCATACTTACCACCAAAATACAAAAATATGTACTCCTTCGTTAGCTTGCTTATCCTACTGCCGATGAGCTACCAGCGATGTCGTGAAATCGTGAGCTGCACGGCAACGACGAAAAAAAAATAATAATAAGAGAAAAAATCAGAAAAGGAGTAGCGGCATTTGTTAACGAGAAATGGCCTGCTATTATTTTTAAAAACACTTGTTTTTTTACGGATTACATTTCGTTTGGTAAATGATTGTAGAATTTAAACTTGTTGAATGGTTATTAACAAATAATAAATTAGGCTGTCTGGTCGAGTATGAATGAGACGAAATATTAAAGAGTTTCCTAACCCTTGCAGCGTATTTCTAACAACTGTAAGTCGATCCTGGCCGCAGAACAAGAAAAAGGGTTAAATAAAATAAAATAAAAATAAAAAGTGATACAATAATACGGTCCATCTCCTTTTAAATATAAATAATCCTCAATATTTGTAAATTTATTTATACTCTCTCTATTTCAAAATCTCATTGTACAAATACTTCAATTAATCTAGTGATCATTCGAATGTTACGACAAAGTAAACCTTCCAAATTATTGTAATAGCCCATTTTCGAAGGATTTCCTGTCTAGGAATATTTTCTTCAACGGAACATAAATTCTCGTCGACTGGAGCGCAACGTCCATCAATAAGAGAATAAACAGACTGTTTGCGTTATATATATACATATATATATATATGTTTTCTCATGCGGACGAATAGAAAAGTAAATCTCGATACGATACGAACTGCAGGTATACATCCGGATCACCCAGAAGCTCTGGCGATATTTTAAAAATTTACCCGATCGGGCACTTTAAAAGTGGAAATGTTCGTGAGGTTCTTTAACAGGGCCGATCAATTGATATCGAAATCGTCGCTCGATTGCACAGGAATCTTCCGTACGGCTGTTTGATCAACGTCGGCCGATCGAAACGGCGCAATTATTGAGAGACGGCGGCGCGCGCTTTTTATCAACATATCCCTTAACCCATCTAGGAAATTGAGAGCACTTGAGAGAAATTTACTTCGGCGTTTAACCCATCCACCCGGTTATTTAAAATGCGGCGAGTTTTCCGTCAAAAAAAAACACCCCGTTGAATCGAATTGGGGAAAATTTTCCCTCACGTATGCGCTCTTACAATTTGCAAACTTCTGCCCGAAATATCGAATACTAATTACAGAACGAACATTGTTGTAAACCGATGCGATGCCTCGCCTTCGGAAGTGATGATGTTATTTGTACGTTTGCTCATTTGCATAATTGGTGGAATTAATTAGTACGTATGAGGTTTTCGATACTGCGAACAGTGCCCCCCACTTCGTTTCGCTGTCGGGCATTACATTTCAGTGATAATTACGCGGTCCGAATGCTGAGCAACGAGCGCGTTAATTATAAGCGAGGTCGTATTGAATTGGGGCATTTCCAGCAATGCAACGAGAAACATATTGATATAAAGATTGCAAGTTTTACAAATGCGGAAATAAACTCTGCATTTGTTGAAACTCTGTACGAAGCAATTTGTAAAAACTAATGCAGGGCCGATAATTACAGAATCTTTTACACTTGGAGAATTTGTAACGTTAGTGTTATAGGTCCCATATGGACGTTTCATTTCTTCGATACTCATTACAAAAATAGGTAAGAACTACGAATACAGTAGCGTCGAATACATGCGATCAAAAAGGGAACGAAATAAACATTACATGAAGGAAACAGTGATACCAGAACGTTAAATGCCCAGTGATTTGAATATTAATAAAGGCGTTGCAACCGCAAACCGTACATTTTTAATGTGGTTGCATCGACGAGATTAAAAGCATCTTCCATAAACTATTACTTTTGGTAAAAATACATAGGTAGGTATATAGAGATACCCCCTTGGCATATTCTGCCCCAATATAATATCGAATGAAAAATTATGACGGAAAACTGAAATGGAGACGTTAGAGATAACGATAAAACGGAGAAAGTGGCAGTGGATTGGCCTTACCTTAAGGAAGCCGCAAACAAATCTCACAAAACAAGCTTTAGATATAAAAAGAACTGGAAAAGGATAATTATGAGAGCTAAAGATACCAGGACACGAAGTGAAAAGAAAGAGCTAGATGGAAGATCACTACGAAGGAAATTATGGACAAGAAATGAGGAACGAAAATAAGGAATAAATTATGGAATCCATACCCAGATGCATAGGAATAGCAAACCTATCATAAAAAATGGGGAACTTTCGAAACACCTTTACGGCGCCTCTTGCTCTTGCTCTCGCTAAAGCAGGACGCGAACTGAATCGACTCGGAACGGTACGATCGGTACGTCAGCGTATACCGCGCACTGAATCGGCACATTCAGCATTATCAGCACCCGATTTCGTACAGGTCATTTAGTTAAACAATTTTAAACATATAATGAGTTCGAGTTCATCAGAATTTGACGCAGATGTTATGATTGCCGTAGCACGCGAACAAATAGAAAAACATGAAACTAGATTTTGGATCCATAAAATTAATCTTAAATCCGAGTCGATTCAGTGCGCGTGCTGCTTAAAGCGCACTGCTTCGGTTCGATCGGATTGGAATCGAACCGAAGCAGTGCACGGGGATTAATTTAATTTCATGGATACCAAAACATGCCGATCGTTCCGATCCGAGCCGACCGATCCGAGTCGATTCAGTGCGCGTGCTGCTTAAGACAGTAATACTCCAGTCGCTCGGTTGCGCCATCAACCGGACTTGTCTTATTTAATTTGTACATGTTTCCTTAGCGAGCATAAATAATTTGTAACATTTTCATTTGTGACTTACCTCCCTTCATAAATTATTATTATTAAAATATTGTTTAGTTTCATACGCATTTAAGACTAAAGAAATTTACATATTTGTTTTCAAGTGTCGGAAAATAATTTTATTTAGATTTATTTATTTTGCCGTGATTTCATTTTTCCCTTAAATCTGAAACAAACGTCCAGTAATATTTTTCGCGTGCGTGCATCGTAAACGGCAGGCTTACAAGCAAGATATGCATTCGTACGAGTGGTAGTTTTTAAAATGCGAGGAAAAATATTCGTTCGATCCGGTTTTCGCGTCGTTGCAGTTAAAATACTGGAACGGTAAATCGAGACGGTTTCGCATACAATGTCGTATCAAATGCCAATATGCGGCTTATCGAAGAAGGCCGTCTAACCCACCTGATTCGGTCGATTCAGTCGTGCAGTCGGTAAGTACCACGACGTTTTATTTTCGAATCCGCATCGGGAAATTCTCGAATGTAAAATATCTTATCGTTTTCCATTGTGCGCCCCTGTTTCTAATCGGACCGATATAACGATCTCCGATATGGATAAATTAGCTTCCGCTTCGAATCCCCGACTTCCGTCCGACGAATTTCTTTAAAAATATATATAGGTATAATGGGTTTAGTTTGTCCATTTTCCGACGTTACACATCGAATTGTTTTCGACGTCGACGGGGACGGGTGTTCGATAAAAAATTTACCGCGATACAAACGCAATTTGCATATCGAACGGAATTAAAGCGAAACATAACTAAGATAAATCCCATAAAAATTACATTTAATTAAAACGGCTCAAGCCAAAAACCAATAACGATAAATATTAAAAAGGGAGCGACTCGTGCAACATTCCGCGATTAGCATTTTAATCGAAACGAACGCATACAAAGTTTGATACGATCGACGAATAAAAAAAAACAAATGTTAGAATATTATTATGTCGTTACTTTTATACGACCAATAAAATGTGCAAGCATGAAAACTACGCTGAACATTAGTTAGCGTTCTACTACCGTCATAAACATGTAATTTTCTTTGTAATGCTCGCATATTGTGACCGTTTTTTGTCTCCAAGTCGATGATAAACCGCCGCCGACCCATAAAAACGCTAAATTGTTTTTATTGCGGCCAATTGCATTAAGGCAAAATTGGTCCAAGTAAACACGCTATATTGCCGAAAATAATTAATTTCATAATCCAGAATCGATTTTATTTATTTATTTTTTTTAATATCGTTCATATTACAACCGCTACTTAACACATTACCTGGAAAATTTAATCAACACGCTACTTTCGTTTTTTTTTCCACTTGCAATAATCCAGCAAACACTTCCTGCATTTTCTCACCATTTTTACGTTACATCTTCGTCATTCTATGTCCCACATTTCTCCTTCTCTACCTCTTCTATAATAAGGTTAACACTGTCGAACATCTTATTTCTATTCCCTGAAAACAAAGAACCCAACATTCAACGTGTGTACAACTCTATGAAAAAACATCTCCAACAGCGTGACAAATAATGATAATACTATTATTATTATTATTACATTAGGAATGTAATACAGTCCGCTAGACTGAACGAAGAAAATTATCAAAGAATGTTTTAATAAATGCATAGCGGAAGTCATCAACACATCCGTCAGTCCACTCAAATTAAAAGCTCTAAAATTTCTCGGTAGAGGGCGGTCTTAAATTGTCATAGTTATTATACATAAAATGTGACATTCTTTCCCACTTTTTTGCTTATCCCATGTTATTCATGATTAACGGACGCTTGAACTTATTACTATTATTAGTTTTGTCGATAAATTGTCATCAAATTTCGAACGGGTAGGATCACGTGACTACCTTTATTCGAACCGCGCCGTGTCCTACTTCGAAGAGGGCGGTGGGCATTAGTGAATTACGAAAGCTAATTAAATCAGTCACGTTCATTTTACGACCGCAATTTCGTCCAGAACAATTCTCAGCGGCGGCGTCGCGTGATTTTGCGCGCGAAATGATTGGTCATTCCAAACGCTAAATACTCCCCCCCCCCGGTCCCCGTCGCCTTTGTTTTCGAAACGCAAACCGTCGACACACGCAAACCTCGCAATTCCCAACAGAATAAGAAATGAAAAAGCACGGTGTTTTGAACGGAAAAATATTAAATACATGCGCACACACAATGAGGGGCTTAGAACGAAATCCACGTGAATTTATTAAAATGCGATAAATTAGAAACGCTCGACGCTCGGCGATCCGATTAAAAACTAAATACGCGTACGCAAAGTTTTATAATTTTCATTTGAGATTACGGGGCGTTTGTTCAGCAGTGTAACATTGCCATCCGACTAAAGCCACTGCTCGAATGCGGCAGGTGAGATAATGAAGGGCTTACGCTTCATCCCCCTTTTAACCAATTATTAAAACTTGTTTAATCGTTGCAAGAAGAATAAATAGTGTTGCTGTAAGGGAAGAAATATAAGTGTAATTACATTTAATAATTGTTTTGTCAGCTCCTAAGGCACGTTTTCCTCCATGGTCGCCAGTCGCCGACGACTGCGACTGATTCGCCGACGCAGTTTCTCCTATTGTGTGTTTTCCTTGGCTCACGACACAACATTTAAAAATGTGTGTCGAAAAACTATTTTTATTGCTGCTAAATTATCAAGCAGAGGAGGAAAATTTACTTCTTTCTTCAATTTTGGAAAGTGAAAAAAAAGGAAAAAAATATTATCCTCGTTTAAGCGGAGAAAATTAGAATGATTTCAATCAATATTAGTGAATAATCATTTAACCACAAGGAAATAAAATTTAAAGAATATTTTCGAATCACGCGCTAACACTAGCAATGCAGTGCTTAAAAAACATTTTTAAATAAATTGCTTTATTGAATTAATTGTTCAAAATGTCCACCTAATTGCCGTATGCATATTCGACCGAACAGTCCACCTTTAAAACGCTCACTAGACTGCTCGGTGGGATTGAAATCGGTTTCATGTTTGTACCTGCAGAGCTACCTTTTCCACTGTAACAAGAGCTCGAATTATGTATATGGCAATTAGGTGGACAATTTATTTTAAAATGTTTTTTTAAGCAGT
>JAFFZR010028578.1:0-11741 GCA_018397195.1 Lethrus apterus | reverse complement strand
TCTTTCCTATTCGTTTTTTCTATCTCTTCCCGCCCCAGTTTCCGGATTTTGCTTTGTATTTCTCTCTCCTTCTTGGTCATATCGTCATTTATGTAGACCTGTTTTTCTTTTCCATTATTTAATTTCTTCTTATTTTTCATTATTTTTTTCTTTTCGGTCGTATTTTCTAGTTCCAGTAGGCGCGTTTTTTTTATAAAAACTAGTGAAATTTAGAAAAAGAAAGAAAAATTAGAGCGCATTTAAAAAAATTTATAAGCATTCAAAGTAGCGGATGCTTACAATTGAAACTAACAAGCATCCTTAAATTAAAGTTTCAAGATGAAGCTGTTCAAGGCTACAGTTGAGCAATAGAAAATGGTTTGATTTTGAAAACAACGCATTTTTATTATTTAAATCATTAAATTTAGACGGCCGCATTCCAGAACTGAATGAAACATTCTTAATTGCGTCACACATTGGCATGGAACTTTAAGACGCCGATGGCGATAGTCTTCACGATTATCTTTGCTCAAAAAGGCATCCCTTCTTTTATTAATCAAGATATTTCTGTTGTGGAGAAATGGTGCATTTTTTTCAAGAAAGTGGAAGTTTCAATTTTAAGAAAAATAGTTCAGGTAGTTTTATCTGTTCTTTGCAGCAACGCTTTTGTGGAAAGGATTTTCAGCATCATGAATCAACTATGGAATGATGACAGCAACAGACTGGCATTTGAAATGGTGAAAGCAGAACTTTGCTTTCGTTCTAACATTCAGCTCTCTTGTTCGGAATTTTATTCATCATTAAGTGACAAAGCAGAACTTGTTAAAGCAGCAAAATCAAGCACAAAATATCGTTTTAATTTATCAACAAATATTTATTTAACCGATTGATGTAGCTATGACATATTTTGGCAAAATTTTTGTCTGCCTCGCCTTGCCTAAGCCGCTTTTCACTAAATCACCCTAAAGGCCGGTTTTCTCAAAAATCTGGCAACCTTAAATCAAACAAATATAGAAATGATTGACGAGCTTAGGAGGAACAATCGCCTCATTTCTATTCACGAAATTTATGGCTGACGTAGAGATAAGATTGGTGATTTACCATCTTCTAATAATGCATACATGGAATTTTAAATTACCGACCTATCTGTAAAAAATTATTATTTGTGAATGGCCGATGTACGCAGCAAACTTTCACAAATGCGATGCTTATGAATTTTGTGTTTTTAAAAAGTATTTTCATTAACATTTTAATGTATCTTATCGGATAAGATCTTTTGTTTATTTACGCATTTTTTTTTTAGGCGTTACTGTATACACTCCAACATATATTCTTAATCAGTCTGAAGTAATATTGATGTTTGATTCCGGTGCTGGTGTTGAAGTCGTCGAAAATCGAGGTTATATGACGTCTAGAGTTTATCTACCGTGGAATTTTATCGTAAGTTTAATGGTAATTTCATTACACGTGCACTTAACGAGCGATTTGTTTCAGAATCGCACGCGCGGTTTGTTCGGAAATTGGAGTTTTGATATGACGGACGATTTCCAAACACCAGATGGCAGTTTAACAGCTATCACTACAAATCTAAACGATTTCGAGCGTATTTACACCGATTTCGGTATGAAATGGATTTTGGAAGATAGAGAAGATCCCAATGTTGGCGGCGCATTGTTCCATCGCGAATTTGGAAGGACGTCTGCGACATACAATAACAGAACGTTCAGACCTGAGTTTAAGACGGATCTGATTACTTTGGTACCGGAAAATAGGTCGATTCATCGAGATTTGGCTTACCAATATTGTCACGATAACTACCATTGTCAATATGATTACGCTATGACTTTAAACAGCCACGTTGCTCACTTCTCACTTAATTATTATAGTTCCATTATAAATATGAAACAAGTAAGTGACGAACGAACCGTTACGTGTGGAATACTACCAACGCCTAGATTTGGCAGGAAAAGTAACTTCTTATTTATACCGGGTACGACGGTTATGTTTGAGTGTGACCAAAATTTCGTCCTCGATGGCGATCAAAGAAGAGAATGCCTCGCTAGGGGAGAATGGGATGTGCCCATATATGGTTATACGGAATGTTTACGTAAGTAATTTTTTTTTATCAGAATTATAATTTTTATCTTGTTCATGTAATAGGTCAGCAAGAATATTCAGCCCGTCAAGCGGGTATAACTTCCGCAATTGTATTAGCAGTCATAATTACATTAATCCTTTGCATTGGATATCTAGTTCACATAACTTATAAACGAATTTCGAAAAAGGGTAACGAAAGTACATGGCTTTACGGGCCACCATCTCGTTCAGCTAGTCGGATGAAAATTGACGAAATAGGCACTGACAACCAACTACCAACGACCCCATTATCAGATGACGATTTTACGTACAAAAGTCCTGTGAACAGCGAACGAAGTAGTACTTCAAGTACCACACCGAAGAAAAGGCGTAGTTATGACAAATCTTACCGGACTCATGAACCATTAGAAGGTTTACCAGAAGTCGATTTTGATGAAAAACCTTGGGATTTAGATTCCTCCAACTTAAGTGAATACGAACCAATCAACAACAAATTAAGTGAATTAAACAGAAATTCTGGGCCGGAGTATTCAGAACCTTTCTCATTCAGCCGGCAAGTAACACAGAGCCCAAGCCAGAATTCACCGACAATCAATTCTAATCAAAGCCCTCTTGAATCACCAGAATATACTATTATTGACAAAAATAGAAAGAGAGAACCGGAAAAAGAGCGTCTTCAAAGTCAGAGCAGCATCATTACAACAGTTTAAAAATTATTATATAGGCATGTGGAATTGTGTTATGTTATTTTAGTTTTGTTATTTTATTATTTTTTAAATAAAGCTTTCTGTTTTAAACATAATGATCAATTCCACATGCCAGGAAAGAAATGCAAAGGATAAATGATGAATTATAACTTTCCTTTAATGTGGATTAGATCATTTTTCGTATTATTTCAAATCCATTTTACAATAAATCCTTCTACAAATACTGTATAAATATCGTGTATAATTCGTGTACAGGTCAACAGGAATATTCAGCCAGATATGCCGGTTTAACTTCCGCTATCGTAATGGGCATTGTAGTGCCAGTTGTATTGGTCATTGCCTATGTTGCTTATAAATTCATTCAAAATAGAAAAAAGGAAGAAGTGGAAGATGATATCGATTATGACACATCTACACTTCAAGAAAAAAGAAGGTAATCAACAATTCAGCTGATATTGATCAGTTATAAAATCGTATGTTTTAGACTCGCTCAAGAAAGTGCCGATGAAAAACTACGAGCAGCAGTAGTTGATGACGACGATGATGAAAGAAGCACCCCCAAAGAGACAGAAGTCTATTAACTTTTAGAAGAAAAAAAAAATCGATTAGTATAAATAGGTTTAAGTTATTTTTTTTAAGTTTTTATGTATTTTTGTGTATATTCTTTTATTTCTATCTATATCGTGACGTATAATAAACGTCTTAAAAGAAAAAGTTTGTTTACATTGACGTATGACAAAAACAATTGCTTATTATCAGAACACTTGTTTATACGCATTGCAAGCAACAGTACTTAATCATCATTTTTTTCTGTAACAAAATATGAGGCCCACATTAAAATATGTGAAAGAAATTCTCTTGAATATAAGCGATCACCTTATTTACTTTTTGACGAATGCTTTAGTATTGTACTTAATTAGAGTTTGTAATAACAATAAAATTGAACAACTAAACAAGAACTTTAATTTTAACTTTTAAGTTTTTATTTTTACTTCAAATATTTCTATTCGTAATACCACGTAATACGCTCGTCGTGAATTACTCAGTATTGTATAAAAAGACATTTTAAATTCATCTTTTAAATATTTAAGTCTCTTTTAATTTAGAGAATATTGTTTTATTAATGCATAAATACGATAACAAATTATCGATAATTATGTATATTAAAGACTCATTTTATTGTTGTTTTGAAATACTTTTAAATATAATTCTTTTTCTCTATCCCATCAATATGGTTCATTCTTCTTATTTAGTTCTTTTCCATTAGTAAGGCTTCTAATACTGCTTCCTTCGTACAATGTTTTTGATGAATGGTACATATATTTCTGAGGTTAGAATTGCTCTAACTTATTGGACTTTTATCCCTAATTTTGATACCATGTGTAAAACATGTACAGAGAGATTCCAATTGATTGCTCCTGCCTCTTTAATAGACATTTTTTGTTTGCCGCCTAGTACAGTTCAGTTTATCTTCACATATACTTCAGATAAGAGCGTGGTAAAAAAAATTTACCTGTTGCCTATGATTTTTGACATTTCACTGTTTTACTTGATACTTTAATAATCAAATAAATGTTTTCAAATTTAGTTATCAAAAGTCAATTTTTTGACATTTATTTCAGGTATCAAATGGAGCTCATTTTACAAGTTGCAAAATGAGCCATACCTATGGATATCATTTTGCAACTAGTTGCAAAAAGTGACAACAACGCGTATTTGCTTAGCAACGCCCAGAATAAACAAATTTTTATGCTGCATCATAATAAAAATTAGCAAAACCGTATATTAAATTCAAACATTAGGTACCGTTCGGTTTATATTTTTGCTCTAAATTTGAAAAAATCTTGTATGAAAACTGTTGCAAAATGGCTTTTTTCTTGTACACGACGCGTCGTGTTTCAATCTTCACGTCTAGTGCAATAAACACACTCATTTTGCAACTTGTTTCATAAATAGCTATATTGTAATTGAAGAAATAATAAAATACAAGTTTATAGTTACAATTATGTCGTAAACGTCAATTTTGGGAGAAGGGAAATAAATTTTGATCAAGCGGAATACAGTTTTGATCAACATGAGAAAAATTTTGGTGACGTCACATTCAATCATGTTGGATCTCTCTGTATAGTTTTATGTGCAAAGAATGTGTTGCTCTGGTAGTAATGTTCTGATTTATATATTTACATCTGAATAAATTATAAAGCAGAGCAGTGAGGCGCGGCGTAGTGTACTAAAAATTAATTGATTACAATCAATTAATTTTCTTTTATAATCAAAACATTTTGCAAAATACATATACATACATATAAACTACATTGAGTTTTTGTTGCAAATAAAAACAAGTAATTTTGTATTTCGTTATTTTCATCTATAAAATTATGTCCTCATTAAAACTAGCGTCTAAATTGTATCGAAACACTAACTATTAACATTATAATTTCGCAATAATTGTTAAATTACGTTATATTACTTGTGATTAATTTAATTTGTATCAAATTCTAGTAACAGAACGTCACTGTTGTTTTCAGGAAGCAAATTTTGAAGTCATATCTTTCAGAAATCAAAATCGATAACTATATGGGGGATTTTTTTTAATGTGATATTGGCAGTCGTGTATGAAATGTCAAATTAAATACCATTTTTTTGTTTGACATAAATTCACAATTATTTTTGTTAAGCATTTATAGTAATTTCATTTTGACAAAATTCTCACAAATTTTACTGTACCAATTTTTTACGAAGAATTTAAATAAAATATAAATTTTTCTTTGCGAAGTATTTGTTTCCATTAACTCGGAAATATCCGATTTTATCCGACAGCTGCCAGTAGCTCCACAAACAACAAGCGACGGCCTGTAAGTGAAATTTATTGTGATTATAGACTATTTTGTGTACATATTTCGACTTGTTAAAATTCATTTTGTATTTCCTTTTAAACCCTACTAGGTGGTAAGTTTGTTATTTATATATAATGTGTTTAAATAACAGAATTTTGTTACATTTATGGTATGAATGGTGTATATAAAGGCATTCGTGGACTGATGCGTCATGTCGCGATATTTCTAGATTGTTCAACATGCAATCAATAAGAGTTGATCAAATATATTATAAAACCATTTATTTTTGTCATCTGTATTGTTGTTGGAACGATTGAAACAGCTTCCCGTTAGCGACATTTTGTTCATTTTTTTGTGTTAAAATTTTATTCATTCTTTTACATCTCCATCCTAATATCTCCATTGTTTTCTGTATAACTTGTTTCAGTAAGTAATTGTCTTCGGCAAATAAATATAAATTCTTTATTGAGAAATACGTCGGTTCGCCCATTCATATTTCATTCATAGGTCATTGTTTTCTTGATGGTCATAATGGTTTTCATGCATTTTTTGTTAACATGTAGATACATTTTATTCTTATTACCGCTTTGTAATTAAAATCTTTCGTCAAGTCTTCGTTAAACGTCAGTTGAATGTGCATTAAAAAATGTTATTTTTGTCATTTTGACACATCTTTGAAATGTTTTTATGTCATTGTTTGAACACCTGCCATATCATGCTTGTGGTACAAGTTTTAAAACATCTTTGGAATGTACCAAAGACCTTGAATTTATCCCCCTCTATGGTCGTCTATCAAGGTCTGGTCGTTGACCTTGTCTTTGATTTTATTGTGCCCAATTCCAGGTGTTATTTTATGTATAAACTTCTGTTTTTTATAGTGTACTTTAATCAGAAAATGAGTCATGATGTTTGCGCATTTATCAATTATATTAAATAGAATGGTAATTTGCATCTTTATTGTTTCAATTTTATTTACCTCATGCCCTAAGCTCTTTGAATTTGTCGATGCTGAGTTTTTGTTGTGATCAGGATCATCTTGCAAATGTCAATTATCGTGCCATAATTTTACTCTTTGCTTTTTCTTGTTATTTTGTTGTAATAAATTATTTTGCGTAGCTACTGAAGGTCATCCTACTCAGAGATAAGTACCTGCATTAAGAGGGATTTTTTTACTGCGAAAGTAAACCCACCACGACGGAGTGCCCCAGGCAAGCGGGGCCACAAGCTCGTGTTTCGGGGAAGGAACCTGTTCCCCCCGCCAAGCGACGCTGGGTCCCTCCATCTACACTGCGACATCAAGATGCTGTTACTCCTGAAAGTCGCAATGATGTGGTATTCCGCAGAGTACGCGGCATTCTCAATAAGCTTACACCTGAGAAATTCCAGAAGCTGAGCGATGATTTATTGCGAATTGAGTTAAGTTCAAGTGTCATCTTAAAAGGAGTAATTCTTCTAATATTTGATAAGGCCCTCGATGAGCCCAAGTACTCGTCTATGTATGCACAACTGTGCAAACGTTTATCAGAAGAAGCACCCAACTTTGAGCCACCCGAATTACCTTGCACTTTTCGTGTATTACTTCTTAATAAGTGTAGGAATGAATTTGAAAATCGTTCAGCAACTCTTGAGAAATATGGCCACAGTGATAATACATTGGAGGAGGAAGAACGTAGGCAGCTTGCCAAACGCAAAATGTTGGGTAATATCAAATTTATGGGGGAATTGGGTAAATTGGAAATCCTCTCGGAAGGCATTTTACACAGATGTATACACGAATTGCTTGTTACTCGCAAAGGGGATGATCCCTCAGAGGACCTTGAGTGTCTCTGCCAGATATTGCGGACCTGTGGCCGCATCTTGGACTCAAACAAGGGCAAAAAGCTGATGGATCAGTATTTTGAACGCATGGCAATGTTGGCAGAAAACTCAGAGTTGGCACCAAGGATCAGATTTATGCTTAAGGATATTATCGACCTAAGACAGGATGGATGGGTGCCGCGTAAGGCGACTATTGTTGAAGGTCCGATGCCTATACATCAAATTAGACCGACTGAGGATGATCGGTCTGGTTATCGCCGGGATCGAAATCAAGAACGTGACACAGATCGCTCCAACAGTTCAGAATTGTTTCGACATCCAATGAAAATAAGAGCAGGCATAGAGGACATGCTCATGAATCTTTCAACATCGGGAACTAATCTAATATCATCATTTAGTTCAAATGGCTTTGGAGGACAGAGGGATGGAGGATTTAGAGGACATAACAATCAGCGTAGTGGTTTTAACAATTATAATAGTCAGCGAGGCCAATATAAGCACAATCAGAATAACACCAACACACAGTACAATAATCGTGAGTGCATATGTTATTAATGTTAATTAATTTCAAACTATTTTTATTTTAGAATCCAATAAAGATATAGCACCGAGATTCAAAAAGAATTTAATAGCATCACAGAATGTGTCAGATGTGGAACTTCGGCCGTCGGCAAATTCTATGGTTTTTAATAAAGCATCCATAAAAACCAACAACATTATGAATAGTCGGTCAATAGAACCATTAGTTTCAATGCCCAAACAGCAACCGGCCACTATGCTGAAAGAACCTGTCCCTATCAAACAAGTATCTACAGAAAAAGTAAAACCGAAAAAGGATAAGGTAATAGTCCAAGACTAATAAAATTGATAATTTTGTCAGTTCACATTCTCCAAAAGCGTTTATTTGGATAATATTGACATAGTAATAAAACTATTATTAATCTTTTAATAATGATATACATTTAAATTATAGGGTCCAAATAAAGAAGAAGTATTAAAGAAGTTTTCAGCTTTATTAGAAGATTATTTAAAAGGAGAGACGACAATTCAACAAGCTGTTGACTTATATAAGGATCATAAAGTTCCTGATAAGTTTTCTAAAGATGCTCTTCTGAATGGATTGAAAAATTCTATAGAAAAATCGGATCAAGAGAGAGAGAAACTGATAAAGTTCTTAACAAGTTTAAAAAAAGCAAATTTAGTAAATGGATCTGTAATACAAGAAATTTTCAAGTCTCTTTGTAACATTTTTGAAGAACGAGAAAATGAGCTACCTAAAGTTATGGAGGCAGCTTCAGTTCTACTGGCTTCTGCCATATCTGAACAATTAACACCTTTGCCAGATATTGCAAGTCTAACTGATAATGGTGTACGTTATCCATTATTTTTGTTGGTTCTTCAACATTTGCATAAAACACAGGGTATGTCGGAACTTGCAGACTTATTCAACAACAGTAAAATAAATTTACTTTCTCAACTACCAGAGAATGATAGAACTAAAGAACGCCTGACGGAAATACTGGAAGAAAGAGACTTGACATTTTTATATCCATTATTGCGAATACAAGCTGAACTTTCTAAGCAGTTACAGGCAGATCCAAATCCACAAGTGTTCTACAAATGGATCAGAGAAAATCTTGATTCAGCAAAGTACACAGATCCTGGTTTTATCAACGCACTTATGACGGTTTTGCTCAAATATATTACTCAAGTAGGTATACAAATATATACATTTTTATGAATCGATCTAATTTGCTTTTTGTCAAAGGAAGCCGCACTAGCAGCAGAAGGTGATGATAAAGCAGTTGCAGATAAAGAAAGAAATATGTTGGATCGATACAAGCCAATCCTTCATGCTTTTCTACATGAACAAATCGATTTGCAACTCGTAGCAGTTTATTCGCTGCAGGTACATTTTTTTGCAAAAGGTTTTCCCAGAGGTCAGCTTTTACGATGGTTCATGGCTCTTTATGATTTAGAAATCATAGAAGAAGAAGCGTTTCTTAATTGGAAGGAGGATGTTACAGATGCATATCCAGGAAAGGGACAAGCTTTATTTCAGGTAAATGTTATTGGTTAACTCTCTTAAAATATAATAAGAGATAGTTTTTAACTAAAATGTTACTTTTTTATAATGGTTTAGGTGAACCAGTGGTTAACATGGTTGCAAGATGCTGAATCTGAGGAAGAGGAAGAAGGAGATGAGTAAAAAAATATGCACCGTGATAAGTGTAACTTAGGAAATATTGTACCCATTAAGTTATTAATGCAAAAGGACCCATGTCCCCTTTTACTTTATTTTTGATGTCGAGCTATTAATTAAAAGTATTTGAAATAGTAATGTCCTTAGCAGTAGTTTTGTTTTTAATTCGGAGAGGAAATAATCCAACTCGATTCGAGCACCAATTTAGTGGAATTGTATAATATGCTGTAATTCTTGTGTGAATGGTTTTATAATAATTTTAATGGACTGTAGCAGTGATGTTAGATCTGTAAGGTCGTGTGTCGAGTCTGCTTACCCAACACATACAAAACTGAATCTGTTTTACACTAATAATTTATCTTCAGTGACGGTATATCAAGTATAAATTAAACTTACTTTAAAATTATTGTGTAATTTTTTTGTAATAGAGGAAGCTCTTTATTTTTGTTGTATTTTACTAGTTTGTTTCATCAATTTGCTGTATACACTTAGCTTAGTAATTGTCACGATTAAATAAATTGTACTGTGAATTTGTGTTAATTAAATTATTCGGTGGTATTTTGTTATCGACTGAAAATGTGTTTTTTATCTTTCATCCTTTTTTTTTTTAAATTTTAGTATATTTAGAGCAGATATAAGATGAACAGTTTGTTATAATTACTACATCCAATTGGCATAGCGTCAGAATGAGGACTTAACCTACCATTATTTCCTCGGCACTTGAATAGTAAATCTAACGACTAGGAAATTGAAATACATACATAGTAAGGAAAGACTATAGCACAGTAATACCCAACCGGTAATTGCACTTTTGCCGGAACCTTTGATCTTTTAGAGGCAAAGTAGCATCTCGCGCAGGAAACTGCGCAGTGGCGCATGGTTGAAAATGTAGAAACCAATTAGATACACAGGGTTGCGAATCATTTGTGGTATAATTCTTGCCTTCAAGTCTTCGATGTTATCGGGTTTTGTTCTGTATACTTTGGTTTTTAAATATCCCCATAAAAAATAAAGTCCGGCGAACATTCCAGAGGTCCTCTTTTTCCAATCCAATGATTCGCAAAAGATTCGTCCAAAAAGTTGCGTACTAGCCTGGCATAGTGCGGGGACGCTCCATCCTGCTGGTACCATAATGAGTGATGTGGTAAGTCTAGATCTACTGGATTTGGGTATAATTGAACTAATGCGGGAACTAACTCGACCCTCAAAAAATTTAAATACGTTTCTCCTGTTGTTAGGTTACCCTGCAAAAAAAAGGAATTAATGTTAATTCTGCTGATTCTGATTATTTATATGAACATGTCGGTAGGGGAAGAACTAACGTGTTAAGAAATGAGATATTACATTGTTGCATACCCTGGTGATGAAATATTATCTGAGCAAATCAATCGAGAAAAAAGTTCATGAGTTCTATTAAAGGAAATAATAATTTAATGTGAAAATAATACTTAATCGTTAGATAAAAATAAAGTTTGTAGTTATAATCAATTTCGCCAGGAAATAATAAAACACAAAATTAAGTTATGATTTTTATTTTTGATTTAACGGATACATACTACTAAGCTACAAAGCAATGCTCAATAATTAGAAATTCCATTCCTGTCTTTTCCGCGTATTACATCTTTAAAATTCCTTCATTTTATTTTTAAGCAAAATTACAAAAGCGTTGGTAAAACTATGTGTGATTAATCCGGCTTCACTATAAAATAAATGGCTTAATAAAGTCTAGATATGGAGTATTGGTTTACCAATGTCTTGAAATTTTCCCTTGATTATCATGAAACAGATTTTCTACGAAAATTCTCTCAACAAAAATCTCAAAAATTTTAAAAACTTCTATGGCATAAAAGAGACCGTATCTGTGACCCATAGTGACCCATATCCTGTCCATAGAAAATATAACAAGATAGAAAGTCCACTTGGATTGGCCCAAGGATATTTAAAGCGAATAGGATTGCTCGATTCCTATACCGCAATGTTAGCGTATCCCCTCCAGTTTTAGACACGGCTGTGACGTCACTGACGGACCTGATTTCTCGTCTTGCACGCTTTTGTACGGGCATTTCGGTGTTGTTTTAACCGTTTCTGTCGTCTCCGTTT
>JAFFZR010028577.1:0-11749 GCA_018397195.1 Lethrus apterus | reverse complement strand
CTCGCACTTCCTCTATTTGATTCGAACTCAAGTCGATTTTTTTTAAAGCGATCGCCTCGTCGAAACAACCCGGTTGTAGATGTTTGATTCGCATGTTTTTCAAAATTAATTCTTCGGAAGTCTGGTTGAATTTTTTGACGTTGATGCAGTTGATCGACACGAAAGCCCAGTATAAAATTGTGACGGACATTTTCGTTGGTGTTGGTCGTGGTTGTGTTGGTAAACAAGTTCAAGCGTAGGTTTTATATGCGGACGTTGTAGTTGACCTTCATGATGCAATCGTAGATATTAAAATTATTCATTGATTAAAGTTTAATTACACCGAGTTTATTGCGTGCAGCGACGCGACTTCGAAGAACAATGACATACCGGATAAGAAAATGAACTCAAAATATCGAAATTCAAAAAATATAACCAGTTTATTCAAAATTAGTTGATTGTTTCAAGAAAATTAAAACAAAACAAATTTTTAAATTTTTAAATTTGATTGTGTATTTCCTCTTTAGTTTTTAATTCATTTCAAAAATTCATTGTGTTGAATGATTCGATAAAAAAATGCATAATTCATTTAATCCCTAATTATTTGGATGTGCACCGGACTTCATCTAAATATGAAAAAACTAAATGAGAGTTGAAAAAATTAAAATCAACTTTCAAAATTAAATTTATAGTTTGTTTTCAGAAGTTGAAGCTGAAGTTACGTATTAATGGGTTTGATTTTATTGGAATTTTAATTACATCAACTTGGTATACTTAGGCTTTCTTTTCTAACTACCTACGTAAGAAATTGATTTAATTCGACAATATTTTTAAAAATCTTGCTTCTAAAATTTAATAATCAATTAAATAGGTGATTTACAATTAAGAACGTATTTCACGTATAAACCATACGTTCAAATACCTTTAAATTGGGTTTTATGTCAAGTTACGTCCTTAAAATTTTTCATTGTGATGCATAATTTATTCCAATTAGAAAAAATGAGCAATTTTCAAAAACCCAAAAATTTTTTTTTTTTGATTTTTGGATTAAATAAAATTGCTTCGAATTTAAATGTTTTGTCCAACATTATCTAAGGAAAGAAATTGGTGGAAATTTGATAAAAAAAATCCCAAAGAAATCTAATTTGTTCTAAGACGTTTTTCGGTTTGGGCTTTGGACTTGAGTGGCTTTCTTATGTCAAATTCTTTGTAAATGATTTGGAGTTCGTAGGTTGTTACACATAATTTTCGAGGATTATTTAAAAAATGTTAAACAGGTAAGATCAGGTGAGGTGAAGATCTAAAAAAAACTTTTGAATCACCTTGTATGTCATATAATCAAGTAATACCTACAAAGTTTACCTAAACTCTCATAAATTATCATTTATTTAGGACTATATACAAATTTCTGACGCAATTTATCGATTCGGACGAAATAGGGAAGTGATCGTTAAATTGCGACATGGGTCAAAGTGGCAAAGTATTATTTTAATTTTAAACGGCGCGTGCGGCGCCGTAGTAAACGCCCGTAAATTCTTGACAAATCTTCGTTTAGTATAAAAACTAAAAACGTCTGATCGAAGACGTTTTCTAAATGAATGAGCATTTAAATTTACAAAATTGAAATTTGAAAAATTATTTAAATTTAATGGGTTCGCCTTGCGACCCATAGATGGCAGGGCTATCTTTAATTTTGTTATTAATTTCAAAATTTCAAAATGTAAAGTTTATATTTACGGTAGTATTTATTTATTTATTGATTAATTTTACAACTTTGTTTGATAATTTGTTGTGTGTATTTCTTCAAATGACGTATAGATGGCAGTTCGATCGTACGGTTTTGTTATTGTTTTCGCAATGTGGTCACGTGTTTTTGTTTGCAAGTGTGAAGGACGTCTAACGTTTCCCGTATCTGACGTCAACGTCCACTAAATTACGATTTTCTCAACTGTGCGCGTGAACGTGCGAATTTTCGCGTTTTTATCTGCGATTTAACGAACGGATAAATGTAATAATCGACTGGTCGATCTTAACGTTTAATAAATAAACGCCGTCGTGTAGTATTGTTGGTGCATTTTTCATGAAAACATTGTACATTTTACAGTGTTTGTGTTTTGAAGAGATCATTGGTGGAAAGGTGATATTACGGTTTGTGATTGGTGGCGATGTTGATTCAATATTATTCATGTGACCTTTGCCTTTGTACCGTGTGTGTTGTGTCCGCATATTTGTCGATTCGCGTCAAATTTGCGAAATTTTAAGGAACGTTTGTAATTATTTTTAAACGTCACGTGTTGGAATTCGTTTCGTTGTGTTGCATGACTGTGTCATTGCATGGGTTTTCCGCTAAAAATAATGTGAAGTTGTGTCGAGTCATGGTTCTAGTTTTCTACGTGGAGGACCATGAACAGCGCGGGAATTAAACTGTTTGTTTATCGAGTTAACGATAAAATGTTTACTTTTGACATTTTCAAGGTTCAAAGATCGACAAAGTGGTTTTTTATTAACTGTTAAATCACGGTAAGCTCCAATGTTTACATAAACGTGTTTACGTATTGTTGTGCAATACTTGATTAAACGATCGATTTTAATGTACCTGTCAGTTTTATGTTTTATCGTTTTAATCCATTTCAACATTACACAAAATCTAAACAATAAACATTTACATTGTAGATTAGTGATGGCTGATTTCAATGAAGATTTTTTTTTTGATCCCGGAATCATAATCAAACAGGAACCCTTAACCATAGACAACGGTTTAAACATATCGGCTAGCGTACCGATACCAGGAAGGCGCCTCGATACCTCCAACTATCGAGACAATCAATTCGGTGAAAGTACTCAATCTTTAACCTATCAAGGTGTGACCTTCTTAGGACAAGTCCAAGGCACTTACGATAATTTCGAAACCATGTGGGGCACTCGAGACGTAGATAACACCAATATGACCAAACAGGAATCGATGAACATGGACGATGATGACATTTTCAAAGTCGACAAAGCCGATTTAATCCAAGGACCCACTTTAGCCGAATTAAACGCCAATGACGATACCCTACTTGGTGATTTAAATTTCGACGACTTATTACTGCCTGAAGAAAGTATCAATTACATAAACTGCCTAACATTGTCTCAAAATTCCCCGATTAAACTCTCATCGCCGTATCTATTAAACAACAATGTGAACAATAACAGTGGATTACTTGCCACATCCTGCCCTTCGACAGGTTTGGGTTATTACAGAGATTCCATGGATTTCACCACGAATAACGTACCGACTAATTTTAACTACAACAAGGTACAAACTGGCGCCTTTTCCCCGACGAGTCAAAACAATTCAAATTCCCCCATACCAACCAAATCATCACCGTCCTTGCAGACGAAACACAGCACGTTACATGAACTACTTCGTAAGGATAATTATCCCGTTTCGCCGGAACAAACGTTACCGGGAAAATTGACGCCGACGCCGACGCCGAAAAGTCCAGCTTTGAACGCCGCCGTTTTACGGACGCAAAGAAGTCATAGTTCGAGATTGTCGACGTCGGCACCCACACATTTGGGTTTGGAGCAAATCTGGCAGAGACGCGAGCCTCGTAAACATTTGCTTTCGACGGGTTCTTTGGCGGAGGCTGGATCCACTTCGTCTTTATCAACGGGAGGGGTTTTAAGTCCTGAAGCGCATGATTTGTCTCACGATGAGCAAGATTATGATGAAGATAGTGAACATTATGAAGATTTTTCTTCTGATGATGGTGCGTTTTTTTTGTCTTTTCTTTAAATTATAAATAGAGCTGGGAGGTATTTCAGATAGAAAATACATGTTTTACAGGTATACATATTTGGGATTGTCATTACGAAGCGAACCCAACCTACATATACATTTTTTAATTTGATTACGGAATGAACCCACCTCAGCAAGGTTTTAGGCATTAATATTTCTTAGATTCTAGTGAGTTATTTACACTTAAAATTAATGTATACACGACTCACACTATGCTCTGCTTTCATTAACATAATCACTTAACTAACTCGTACGGCTTTTCTCACTTGAGTCTTCTGTGTGGTTGCAGAGTTGAATAGCCTAAACGTTCACATGTTCATGGAGTCTTTGTTCATGACTCCTTGCAAATCTGGTAATTGGTCCATAGTGTCCATCTGAAGGTGTCGATGAAGGTCGTTTGAATCCTCAGTACTTTATTCTGGAACCTCTGAATCAGGATATTACTCTTGCTGGTACAAGAGCTGTAAGCAATAAGTCCACACTGGTTTGAGAATTTGTTTAATGGTAGTATTTTGTTGTAAGTTGATAGACTGGAGTACCATTTTCTTGTATCTTATATAAAGCTATTCTCTTTTCTTTTTAACGTGGACTTTCCTGTGAAGTCTTGTGTCTAAGACATTAAAGTAATTCCTAGATATTTTGCCGAAAAGTATCTTCCCAGCTCTGTTTGTAATTAACTCCTTGATAAATTATCAAAGTTATTCGATCTGTACATATATTGCATTGTAGATAACAAGAAATTTAATCTCGTTGTGTTTCAAATTGAGTTTATTTATTTTTGTGTATAACGATAAAAATTTTTTTGTTGTTGATTAGGTGATTCAGATGACGAAGATGAACATTTTACGAAAAGTTCCAAAAAGGAAAGATACTTTTGGCAGTATAACGTGCAAGCCAAAGGACCGAAGGGTCAACGTTTGGTGATGAAAACAAAAATGGAAAATCCGCACGTCCTCAATGAAATAACGGATCCGGTTTTCAGCACGGAATGCGTCGTCCGGGGTATCAAACACAGCGGCAAGGCGAGGAAGGGCGACGGTAACGATCTGACTCCGAATCCCCGGAAGCTTTACAACATCGGCAAAGAGTTGGACAAGTTGGGTCGGATCATCAATGACATGACGCCCGTCAGCGAACTGCCCTTTAACGTAAGACCGAAATCTCGCAAAGAGAAAAATAAATTGGCCTCGCGCGCTTGCCGTTTAAAGAAAAAAGCCCAACACGAAGCGAATAAAATTAAATTGCATGGACTCGAAACTGAACACAGTAAGATTTGTCCAATTACAATTCTGTGTGTTGATTTTTGTTTTTGCAGAACGTTTGATGAACGGAATAGCTCAAGTCAAGCATTTGTTGTGTTCGAAGCTTGAGGAACAAGCACCTGAGACGCAAGAACAGATCAGCGGTAACATTGAGAAGATCAGTAAAAATATTTCGAGTAAGTGTCATTTCATTAAAAAAAATTTGAAGATTAATTGGAGGTAACATGAGTGTATCAACGATCTTGTAAAGTTTTTAATATAAGGGTGAGTCATTGAGGTGTTTTGAAGTGTCGACAAAAATATACAGGATGCTATTAAAAAAAAGAGGCACATAGCGATATCGGAACAACTTGTATAGGTGGAAATAATTTTAAAGTGTAAAGATCTAAAGGCTAAAAAACTTATGTCTATAAACGTATCTATTTAAAATGATAAGAAGCCAGACACACCAATGACTCATCCTGTATACATGATGATAATATATTTTTTAGTTCCTCACGATGATTATTAAATAAAATGATTGTTCTAATAAATTGCTTGCGGTATTTAAACATGTATAAATTTCTAATTGTTGCTAATTTAATGCGTTGTATAATTTATCGTTGTAAATAAGTTTTCCTTATGTCTTCCCTGATAATCTGTTTCAGGGACTAAAATAGCTGGCCAAACAACAGACTATGTTAACAAAATTCTGGACAAGGTCAAGAGTGGCGTCGCAAGTGGAGGCTTGGAAGATTTATAAAGAATATACTATATTGAATCTCCTCTATATCTTTAACGTAGACACATACACCAAAAATGTCGTGTATTTTAGCCGAACAACCCAATTATGATATTTTCAGTGTAGTTGAATTTATATTTATCGAACTTAATCGGTAAAGTATTTGTCATAATGTTCGATTAATTACGGTAGGCTATATTACAACGATAAACTTATGATTATTTAGTTCTGATTAGAAGTTTGAATTGAAGTCGTAGTATACAAACATTTATTGATTGATGATTTTATTTTGATTTGCTTTTTTTTTTGAACGAAACACGTGCCATGGGTCGTAGATCTCGTTATTACTCTGCCTTAGTTTTGATTCAGAATTTTTTTAAATAGCCAATAACATTTTTATTTAGTTTTATTGTTTATTTAATATTTTATTATAACTTAAGTTTAAAGTTTTAAACTATGCTACAAACTTAATAGTGCAACTATTAACGTAAGTCGTAAGTGTGAAATAGTGAAATTTGTAATTAATATTTATTTAAGTTATTCTAATTTTATTTAGGGCAGTTTGTGTAAGTTTAAAACAAGGGGGTTTACGACCATAAATTATTAGTCTTATATTTTTCTACTTTTATATTAAAAAAAAAGAAGTTTCGTTTTTTTTCTTGTAAGTCCCCGCTGTTTAAAAATTGTTTCAATAGTTCCTATTAGAATTAAGTTTTGGTTAAGTTGAAAGAGTATTTAAGTTTTGTTTTGAAATGTATATTGGTGTTATTTCCATGTGTATGTATATAAAGATTACGTTTACTAAAGGCATTTCTGCTCAGGAAACTGTAAGCATTTGTAAATGGCTTGTGCGGACTATTTGCACTGAAAAACTCTTGTCTCGACAATGTTGAGTTGACTGAATTATTATTGGAATATATGTCTAAATTAATCACTTAAAAAGCCTCTTAATGTACATTGTGGTTTTCGTGCGTGCTAAGCAGAAATATATCTTTGTTGTTTGTAAACATTTTAATAAACGTTTAAATAAACTTTAGTAAATATTTCAATATATCAAGAATCGATACATTGTGGCAGGGATTAATCGGAACTAAATTGTATGAAAAGAAATTTTTTAAAGTTCTGTATTTTACTTGGCGGTAATAACCAATTTGTATAGACAGTGGTGAAGTATTAAGGTTTGTGATACCCTTTTTTAATTAATAATTATTAATAATTTAGCGACCAGTCTGTTTTCTTTTATTAAGTGGAATGTTTCGAAATATCAGTTTACTTTGATATGCCTTCACAATTAAACTGTGATTATACACAATGAAAAAACGGGTTAATCAGGGTTTTGTGAGGTACTCTTGTCTATTAAAAATGGTTTATCAAATATGGTGATGATTTCAAAACTTGTAAAGTGATGCAGTCGATAGCTTGGATTTCTTTTTGCTAACGGTACCCATTTGCCATTTATATAAGTAGTTGTAGTCGTCGATAGATTAGTTGCATTTTGGTTAATTGTCGATGTCTGTGTTGGGTTACTTTATGACTGGTTTAACAAGACGTCGTCGACTATGTGTGATGCAAACATATGATTGTGTTCAGTTTGTGATATATACAAATTTTTATGTTTGTAAATAGATTCATGTTGCACAGTTTTGAGCTCAATTAATCAGGTATACATGACTATATGGTCAATAGAAATAATCTGATTTCATAAATGTTTGAGTAAAAATGTTTCATTTCAAAAGTTATAGAATTTATGAAACTAGATAAATCTAGAATTTTTTTGGTAGTGTATTCAACATACATCGGCTGTGTTTAACATTAAGTGGAATTCGAAAGCCAAGTAAAATACTTATCTACACATATTTATCCTAGAGTTAATACGAATATATTTTTGCATAGATTGTAATCAGCAACTATACATATATATATATTTCTATATTATATACTTGTAGTTTATTATCCAAAGTTTATATCTAGTTTTTTTTATTATTGCAAATAGTTTTTGTAGATGTTTATATATCTATATATATATATATTGTACGTTAAACTGTTTTGATCTTTATTTATATTCGTTTTTGCAGCGTTCGTAAAACTTAGATGAAATTGCACGTTAAATTATTCCAATTTTTATAACTGTAGTACGTATAACGTATGCACATAAATTTATTGTCCATTTTAATATTCTTCATCAGTTTGAATAAAATCATGTACCTGCCTTTTCGTTTATTGTTAGTTACCTGTTTGAAAATTCCCTTCCATAAATTTTATATGAATAAGAAGTTTGTGCTCCGAGTATTTAATATAAATTACTTTCGTCCTGCAAGTTAAGAGACTTCATTACCTCATGCTGTATTTCTAGAGTACATTAAAGTAATACAAATAAACAAGCCTGAAGATTTTCTGTTCGAAGTTGGAAAAATTGCGCACGGCTCTATTTAATTCTAGAGTAGTTTAAAACATAATTTGAAATTACAGAAATCTATAAAAGCAATATAACCAAAATTCGCCGCCAATATCAAATACCATATTACCCTAGAATCTTCAATTGAATTGCAATAACGATGCATTAATTGTAACTAAATCATATATTTTATAAATTAAACATGAAAAATAACTCACGGTTATAAATCACAGTTTTAATTTCTGTAAATTATACACTTATAAACGAATTTGATAATTTAGTACATTTTGTTCGTTTGGCAACCCTGAATTATAAACAATTTGACATTTGAACATTAAAACGTCGCATAATGAGCGATTGGTTTTCGAGCTTACAAAAAGCGAAAAAATCGTGCATTTCGCAGGGAAATTTAAAAAAGGTGCATTACGAACTGGAAAATGGTAAAGAAATGGTCGAAGAATACAACACCGATACCGGTGTCTTGACGAGAAGAGCTTGGAAACGCAAGCTTGACATTGGGGGTGAAGACGAATGGGACATCGAAATCGGTGATCCCGAACCCTCCATAAATAAATCATATCTCATTAAAGAAAATTCCAACCAGGTAATCACATAATATGGGAAAAACATAATTCAAATTGATTTGTAGCCCTTCGTCAGTAGGAGAATAACGAAAATGTACCTGGAATGGAGAATACGGAATTTACCATATCCTTTAGAGACTTATTTGGTTGGTGTCGATCCGGAAGATAAAAGCATTGTGATTCGAACTACGAACAAGAAATATTTTAAAAAGTTGGAGGTTCCCGAGTTAAACAGGGTGAAATTGTTGCCCGAGCACGGTCAAATACAATTTACGCATAAATACAACACTCTTATTATTACGGTATGTTTTATGTTGTTTTTTATATGACAGTAGTTTAGTGTTTTTAGTACAAGAAACCGAAAGAGGTGCTCGATTTGGAGCGAGCTGTGTATGAAGAGGTTAAAAAAGTACAACCTAGGGATGGGAACCAATCTGTCGAAAATTTTGTTAATAACTTTCGTCATCTTGTTAAGAATTGTTAAAAACATTTTTTGTGGTTGTATTTAAAATGTGTGCAAGTAGTATATAAAAGCTGCTGGTAAAAAGTATTTATCCTTTTTGATTTTTATGAGCGATGTATACTGAGTAGTCTTGTTAGAAGTGTACTTTGCTTGTTGAAAATGATTAGGAAATTGTATTAAAACAGAAAATACACGAATAGAGGCGGATTGTGTCTTTTAGCTCGATCGCTACTGCTTTAATTTAAAGGGGTTTGTTTGAATGAGTTGTTAAAGTATGGACAGTTTCCGCTAAATTTAGTTCACCCGGCAGATAAGAGATGGCGTTTCAAGGAACAATCAATATCTTCATAGAATGGAATTCTATAATTTAATGTTTTGTTGGTGCAACTTATTATTGTTCTTACTATTCAAACATAGAGGTCGCACAACTACATTCGCAAATATATCGTGAAAAATTCTTGACTGAAATTTATGGATTAACTTGCATAATTCTTGCTTTTAAATTCCATCAAATTGTTTCGAGTTGATATTTAAAAGTCTAGATTTACGAAATCTTTATTTTCAAAATTTATAAAATTTATTAGCAATTCAAACAGGATTCGTGTTTTTCGCACCTTTGGTATAAAAGTTTGCCAATTTTTAGCGTTCTAATTTTTTTTATATATAAATTTAAACATAAATTAATAAAGCAAACATTATCACGCTTCAAAGACATGGCGATTAAATGATGTGTTTTGAAATCGATTGAAGCTTATCGTAGTTGCTAATTACTTATTGTTATTTGACAATTTTTGGAACTACAATCTTCGAATTAGATAAATAAAAATGCAATATGCACAGAATCAGTTTAATGTAATATTTAGAATTTAACGAATTTCCTCAGGAACTAGATGAGTTCCGGCCCTGAACTTTCATATCTTAACTTTCATATGTTATTAAAATGTAAATAGATAACGAAGAAATAATAAAAGGTGCAATCGTAATTTATTAATGGATTCCAGGAAAAATTACCTGATCTATAAATCAATATATTTCTTTGCCTAAACGACAAATCAAATTTGTATTATTATTTTTTTTTTGTAAAATTTATCGGTGTCTTAGCGAGTAATTGTTCGATAACTAATAACTATATTTAAAAGCGATCGTTTAATAAAAAAATTTTTTTTCTTAATCAATAAATTCGACCGAAAATAACCCCGAAATTAACATGTACGAAGCATCAATTTGGGCCCCATCGACTTAATTAAAATTCTTGGGTATATTTCTTTTCCGGTTTTCTTCGTACGCGACTCGTTCGACGTTTTTAGTTATGTCCTCCTAGCGAGCGGTAAAATTGAGGACTCGTCTACCCTACAATTACCGTTTTGCCGACGCTTTTGATTTCGTGGTCCCCTTTTCGACGTATTAATAGCGACAGGAAAATTTGCATGCCGAAGACATAAATTCTCGTATATCGGACGACAAAAATGTCGCATGTGGGACGACTCGTAACGTTAATTAGACTCTGATACTCGACCTTATGCATGTAAATGTTATTGTTGAAAGGTTGCATATGTTGCAATCTTCACAAGGTTCTCGTATACTTCCACGTAATGGAGTATGTATTTATTTATATCAAGGTAAATTTTCACTTTAATCACATAATGTACAATAAACAAATTTTGGGAAAGCTGCATTAATTAATATTGTAAATTTGAAATATCTGAAAAAATTAATATTAGTATTATGATTATTATTTTTTCCGTCGAACCCATTTTTTTGGCAAATTATTTTTTAAGATTTTTTTTTGAATATTTGACAAATTTCTTAAATTTTGATTGTGTTTGCTTTATTTAATCTTCAAAGTTAATATTTTTTAAATGCATAAATACAGAACCGGATCAAGGGTGATCACGTATGGGAAACTAAAAACAAAAAATAATATTTATTTTTGTTATAAAGTGAACCCAACCCTCCTGGTACATTTTTTCCACATAGAACCGTCGTTTTTGCAGATTTGGGTTTGGGTAAAGCTCTCGCCTATTGAAATGGTGTAAGCTATATCAGAATAAGCCTGTATATACAAAACAAAAGCGGTCAGATAAATTCCGATGCTAAATGTAATGTCGTTGATAATATATATACACAGTGGGCCAAAAAAAACGGTACAAAATTTGTACGCTCATATCTTCGTAAGTTATTAATATTTTTTAATAATTAATATACCAGTGAAAAGCCCAATTTTTATAGATAAGATGAAGCACTTTTGCTCTAAAGAGATATCACCAACTCAAAAGTTCTGCGTCATGACATGAAAGCACGTAAAAATTCTGGTTTTTAAAAAATTTATTGTTTTGAAAAGTATGAACATAAACAAAACTATCTCAATTATAAGTTTACAAATATGGTTCAATATGCTTCCCATTCTTATTAACTACCATTTGCTAGATTATTGTTTTATGCAAGACGGAGCACCATCACACCCAGCGGCACAAAAAATAATGTATCTTCAGATGAATTGTCCTGATTTTATAGAACCCAATTTATGGGCACCTCACAGTCCACACTTGAATCCGATGGAT
>JAFFZR010028576.1:0-11756 GCA_018397195.1 Lethrus apterus | reverse complement strand
AATTGCATAAGGCAATACAGGGTAATTTTTAGTACGATTTTCTTTTTTATTTTCTTCGATAGAATTAAAATTAAAAAATAAAATGTTTGACAGGAAATGGGTCTCTAAAACCGACAATGAATTTTCTATACAGATTGTTTTTTTTTTTTTTTTTAATGGGTTCATTGCCCATTTATAAAAATGATTATTAAATTCTAAATAATTAAAAATTTGAGGACATAGTTTGAATTTTAATTTTAATATCCCAGTGTATACTTTGTTCCAAATTATGAATCATAAATAATCGAAAAGTTCATTTCAGGTCAGTAGACTTTTTTGAGAAATGTCACATAACGGACAATACCAATTCAAAATCATGGACCGCCTGCAACGAAATCCACGCCTACCAAATTTGCATAAAAAATTGCATGACACAATTTTTAATTTAAAAATAAACTAATTTTATTCATTTCTTTTATTAATTAAATGCCCGCATTCATTATTTTTTTATATTCGTATTGGTGGTCGAGCATTCGAAGAAAAACTTCGTATTTTTTACAATGATAACCGTAAACTTGCGTATCCGGTTGGAAAACTTTTCCGGTTCCGCCCATCGATGTTATGGCGGTTTTCATATCTGGAAAGTAACCTGCAGCACACGCTCCCAAAATGGCCGAACCCAACAAAACAGATTCTTCAGTTTCCGGCTGTACGACCGGAAGATTAACAACGTCGGCTTGAGTTTGTACGAAAAGGGAACTTTTCGATAATCCTCCGCATATCAAAATCGATTTGATGTCCTCATGGCCGGATTTTATGAGAGTTTGTAGGATATGTTTGGTACCATACTGAAAAAATCACAACATGTCAAATGATTCACAACGTGATGATTGATGATTTAAACTTACCGAAAGAGCTTGCAACGTTGCCAAATACAACAACGCTAAGTTTTCTTCATCTGCTGATAAAGTCAAACCACAAATCTAAAAAATTATTTGTATTTTTCGTTCAATTTTAATATTTACCTACCATTCCTTTTAAATTTGGATCAGCTACTGGAGATCGATTACCATGAAAATCGGGAAAGATATGGATATCTTTGGTCAAGAACGCCACAGATTTTAATTTCCGTTTATTGGCCATTTTCACCAACAACTCGCCCAGATAATTTTGTACATGACTACAAAAATTAAAACATTGCGATTTTTTTGATAAAACAACTTACCCATTTTCAATCTTTTCCAACAAAGTTGGCGTAGCTGGATGGGTATCGATGATGTAATCAACTAGTTTTCCCGTGGCGCTTTGACCACCTTCATTTAACCACATTCCCGGTACCATTGCACTGAAATAAGGACCCCAAATTCCTGGCGTAAAAATAGCTTGTTTTGAAACGGCCATATGGCAAGTGGACGTACCACATATTAAACCTAAAATTAGGTTTGAAAACATTTGGAAAATACTTGCAAAAACAAAGTACTTAGCCTCGTATAAAAATCATTAGATATGTCATTAGCGGAGCAACCAACTAACCCTAAACCACCAGCATGCGCATCTATTATGGATGTACCAACAGGAGTTCCTGGTACCAACCCCATATCCAAAGCGACGTCTTCACTTAATCCATTTCCTATTGGTGTTCCCGGTTCAAAAACTTCCCTTCCAATTTTTTTAAAATTGTCGTCAATCAAATCTTCCAAACCAATTTCTTCGAGATAACTTTTGCTCCAACCCTTCAAGCCATCCGAAGTGATCTCGTACGTCCATTTGCATACCAACGAGCATAAAGATCTCGATTCGCATTTCGTCGCTTTCCACGTGAGAAAATCGGGCAAATCGAAAAAATGACCCGCTTTTTCCCAACATTGTTTTCTTAAATTGTTTTTCAACCAGAGTAACTTTGGCGTTTCCATTTCTGGGGATATCTTCCCTCCTACGTATTTGAGGACGCGATGATTGAGTTTGTTGATTTTGGTTGCCTCCTCGGAAGCTCTATGATCCATCCAAAGAATGACATTTTGTTCGTTTTTACCTTGAAAAAATCATCGATGAAGGCATAATCATTAACATCACAAAAAAATTATTTAACTTTCAATCCAGTTCATGTTTTTGATTATTCTGTATATAACGCCCCATTAAAAATGCATTGTAGTTACATCCCTGTATTTATAGATGAGATTTTAGCCTTCGTGCAACATCGGCTAAATTCGTTAGTTTCATTTTAAATTTAAAAACGGCGGGTAAGTGAATAAATTTTAAATACCTGACAAACTAACGGACAACGGTTTACCAATCTCGTCAAGAACTACCAAAGAACAAGTAGCGGTAAATCCAATTCCTTTCACCGATTCTTTATCTTCTAGATTTTTACAAACATTCTAAAATCAACAAATTTCAAACGATGCAAACTGAAAACGCTGATTACCTTGATGCAAATCACGCATGCGTTCCAAATATCATCCGATGATTGTTCGTAATAATCAAACGACGGATTCCAAGTTTTTATGTCTCGTTTGCATTGATTTATAATTTGTCCATTTGAAGACACCAAAGCCGCCCTAACACTACCTGTTCCTACGTCCACGGCCACGAAATATACCCCAACCATTTCACCACGTAGCAAACACTTTCAAGGTTTATTACAAAATGTGACCCCTTTTGTGATAACTTTCGAGATAAAAACGCATATTTAAATTACGCGCTTCTTATGTAATGCCAACAATCGTGTTGCCAACTGTCGAAAACTTCAAATATGTTGTTTGTGGTTATGTTATATTCATAAAAATGGTTAGACATAAAAATAGGTCAGTAGAAAAATACATACTCACGTTTATTTTTAAATATCTGGAAAATTTTAGATATATAGTCACAAAGATAACCGAGCATGGGAAAAAGCCCAATGAAGAGTTGAAATTAAACCCGGCTTCGGTGCAAAAAGCTCTTATGGCTAAAATCCAACAATTATACGGGGATTTCGGCGTAGCTGCTATAAGAGCCGGATTCACTGCGAAATACTGCAACGAAAACACGAAAATAGCAATTGTGAAAGCTCGTCACGGTCCCCATAGATTTGTTACCAGTTCCTTACCGTGCGTTAATTTAATTCAAAATAAGCACGTCCGCATGGATATTTTGTACACGGGCGCGACGATCAAACAATGCTTTAAATTTCTTTTAAATTATCAACAGAAGAAATTTGATGAGTTTTGCTCCGGGTTGAGGACCGATAAGGAAAAAGAAAACATGAAAGGCGTCATGCTTAATTTCGACGCCGTTTTGGACATTAACTGATTTATTAATTTATATAATGAACGTTAATTCAATAAATTATTGATTTTTGGGGGTGTGAATTAAGCGACGTTGTCAAATTTATAGCAGCGAAAAATTATTAATATAAATTCGAAAAAATATCTTTACATCAATTCAATAGGTAGTGTTTTAATTAATTTTGTTAGTAATTTGAAATGTATGTTTTCGATTTGTCATCATGTCATCTAGATAATTTAATTTTCTATTTTTAAATAGTAAGAAATTTGGCAACCATGTGTGAAGGAATGGTGGATCAATTGAATGCTTTTTTTGTGTTGTATGTTTTTATTTTATAATTTTATTATGATGTGCTCCATACATAAAAGAAAATGACCGAGAATTGTTTACATTAATCCCTATACTACAAAAAAAGTAAAATAATCCAATTATGAACATTTATACAAGGTAAGGGATGCTTTCAACTTGTTGCTCATATGCAACAGTGGTTTGAAAAGCACAACGCACGTGTCTCAATTTACCAATCCTTAATAAATCAATATAACAAATGTATAGGGGTCCCACATGCCACTTTTAAAATGGACCAATTTAGATTGTCAGTAATGATTTTCTATCAGTTGCAGCAAAGTAAGAAATATCTGCCACACACAACCGTCCAGAAAGCCACAGGATAAAAAAATTGTTTCGACCATAATGGACCACAATTTAAATTATTTAAGACTGTTCGATAACGTCAACATGGAGATTATCCGAAACATGAATTGTAGTTATGAGAATGCAATTAAGATATTATTCGCTTGGTCTCTTGGAGTCGGTGTAAAAGAACTGACAGAACATTTTGGTGAGTTTTAATTACTTGACAGCAAATTTTTCCTAACCATTAATTTATTACTCGAGTTTATTTGTATCATGGAGATGAATCCAACTAAAATTAAAAAACTGAACAAATACAAGAAAATAAGTTTTCATGCACTCTTTTTTTTGTTTAAAAATTGTAGACTTGCATTGAATTTGTCTCTCTTGATAAAAATATTTAAACATTTGTTACTAACACTAATAAATTGATCTTTATTATTGCTAACATATTAACAGGAAATAAGGTAAAACTTATATGATTTTGTGTATTTCTTTTAACACTAGCAATTTTTCAGATATTGAAGAAAACGTCATTAAGTATTTGTATTATCAATGTACACAGTATGCAAAATCTTACATAAGATCGAACAATGATAATTGGAAAATTGGTGGTGATAACATCGTGGTCATAATAGATACATATCCAGATGGATGCAAAAAATTCAATTACGATGTGTCCCCTTCAGAAGACTTGATATTATGTATTGCTGAAGCCAAAGTAAGATTTAATATGTGTGACAAGAGCAAAGAATAATAAATGTGAATTTTAGGGAATTCCTACGAAATACTGGTTTGAGCTGCTCAACGGTCCCAACGCTAATGAACAGCTGTTACAAACGATATGTGACGTCATCAGACCAAATTCAACGTTGGTTGTCGATGCAAATTCTTCAATTTGTCAGCGTGGTAATTTGGAAAAATTGAAAAATTTGTATCCGATCATTGTAAGCTTAGACGAGTTGGTCAGACACGACAATAACAAGCAAAATGTATTAGACAATTTGAAAACAATATGGGAACCGGCTCTGCAAATTTGTGAAAGTTGTGCTTATCACGTAGATTTGTCGAGTTTCTTCACGAGTTATTTGTGGAACCAACGGTTCGGAAATGACGGGTTGAAGATACTTCTCGAATTATTTAAAAATTAGATTTGCAATTTTTTTGGATCAAAAATTCACGATGATTGCATATTTTTAAAGCAATATTTTTAAGACTTGTTATATTAAGCCTGGTGCTGTATATATTTTGATTATTATTATCATCATTATATTATATCGATACTCTACTTTTTATGTTTACCATTGTCTGTTGATATTTTCAAAAATGTTATTACTTATTACGTATGACCATTATTGTTTGTGTGTAATGAATTCATAAGCAATATTTTTATAATCAGTTAGATTCAATCAGATTTTTGTTATATATGTAAAAGTTTAAAAACAATTTTAATTGTACATATTTTGCCACAATTTAATTACTAATAAAATATATATGTATATTATTTGTTGTTTTAATGTAATTGTGTAAGGAATTATTACATAACCTAACTCCGTTATCTTGGTTGTTTACCCACAACTGTACTACAAAAGCGCCATCTATTATTAAATCGTAATATATTTATAAATATATATTTTTAGTTTATATCTGTAATTACAACAAATTAATTGACGTAATAAAATTAATGTTAAATAAATTTTTAAAAAATGTGCAAAAAAGATCCAGGTCTAACTATGTCGGTCAGGCTGTCGCAGAGTTCTCACTTCCGGACGCGATCCCACTACTGCCCAACGCGGGGACTTTTGGCTGCTGGGTTTCCCCCCTGGCCCGGTGCGACCCTCCTTAGCCGACCTGGCCACCTCGGACTCCTCCAAGGTAGCCATATCGACGCCGGGCTTAGTGTGGACGCCCAGTCGACGTGAGGGACTCCACGTCAGGACTCCTGACCTCAAGCCATCCACTGAATCTGACCTCCAAGTAGCTGGATTACAGGAGTACGCCACACTCCCAGTCGAAATGTATATATTTTTTATAGAATTATATGTTAGACTTTTATCATAAATTGATTAGTTCAGGCAATTCGAAATTATTTTGAAAGTCCAAATCCCATGAGGATATTCCAAATTGCGAAAAAAATACAACTGAAATTATATGGTTTTAATTAAGTTGGGTAGTTTTACTATTTTTCTATGTGTATTGAGTTGCCTGTCTTGTAGGCGTAAACTTTTTTGTTTGTGGCACGTATGCAGGGTTGGATCCAGGCTTTACTCTGCAGACGTGTTCGCTCCGTAATTAAAATTAATTTAACGCCACTTATTCCACACTTTTTTTTTTAGTTTAAAAGCTATGCTCATTAGTTATGGCTTCAAATGTTTGGGGTCCCTTGTATTAGCTAACGCTGGCGATAAAAATAATAAATTTTAACAATAATAAGTAATGACAACATTCATACCTTAAATGTGCTTTATTTAATAATTTGACTGCACAACAAGTCAATACAAAAAAAAAAAACAGTTAGCCAGGTGACCATCTCAACCACCTAAAATATGAACATTTTATTATTTTATTATTTCAGTACTTATTATTATTAATAATTTATAAAAGAACAGTTAAATAATACCGCTATTAAAAAATTAAAACAATTCAGTTCCACTTATAGAAATTGGATTTAATGATAAAAATATTGTGATCATTAGCAATAAAAGTCAGCAATCCTCCGGGATTCGCTCCGTAATCGAAAAATTTATTCACTTGTTTAAAAGAAAATTGAAACAAATTTGAAAAACCACATATGGGTTAGGTTCGCTCCGTAATGGAAAATTACTTAAATAATAAATCTTATTTTTTACATTTTGAAGATTTTTTAATTTGCAAAGCTTACGGTTTGATTTTTTAAATCTTGATATGGAAATTAAATTCAGTTTTATTTCTATGATAAAAAAAAAACAAACAAAAAAGGATTTTTGAGGAAACTTGAGACATAGAAGTCGTGCCTAAATTATAAATGTAAATGTAAAACAAAATTTACAAATTTTTACAATTTTTCTCTGTAACCAGAAAGTCGTGCCATTTATTTTTTCAGTTCTTTCGAAATCTTTTTTTTTTTATCATAAAAAAATCTTAGTTATCAATAATAAAAAAAAGTAAAATAAAATAAGTTCTTTTCTTTCGAAATAAATTGTTGTACGTCACTGGGATCTTCTAACTTTGAGTCGATTTATTAAACGAGACCCTTACGTCCCTAAAACCCGCCAAAACCCACGTGTTCGCATTGACCCAAAGACTAACGGTTTATATAAATTATGTGTGCCACGAAAATACGCCCGTCTTCGTCATTTTCATCGTATCAACAATTTTAACATTGTATATTATGAAAAACCCGCAATTAAATTTGAGACAGTTGTTCATTGCGAACGGATGTATACAAACAACGAAAATTACCCACAATTGACGTAGCGTCGTTTCATCGTACACTTGAATAAAAGCGAGATGGATGGATCTGACGTTTTGAATTATGAAGGAGATAATTTGAAAACTTGCGCGCGCTCCTGTTACAAGGGGATCGTTCGTATATTCCCTTCCCACCCATACGCTCTCCTCAACGCCAAGAGCAAAATAATAAGCAGAACAAACGTATAGTAGTGGTGGTGTGTGTTGTGTGAGAAAAACGGTTTGGGATTTGTTTGGTGTTATAGTTGTTTTTCGTACGATTTTTCTTTTTCGGAACGACTGTGGACGTGCGATAATAGAGAGAGGAATTTGGGCATTCGATGGTGAGAAATCAATTTTTGACCATTATTTATTAGTATCATTGTCTAAACTCTAATTTTTTGTGCGAATGTACGTTTTGTGCATCGAAACGAAACGTACAAACATAAGAAATTAATTGCACTTTTATTTTTTTAAATTATCTTTCGATTAATAAAAGCATTCGTTATAAATCGAACATTATTTACAAAGAAACCAATTACTGATATGAACTTTATCTATTTGACGATAAATTCATAAAACGGATGAAAAGGCACTCATTATTAGTAAAATTTAATTTTTTTAATGCTTGGGTTTTAGGTTTGAAATTTATGTATGTGCGGGATTCCTTTTATATTATTTTTTTTGTGGTTTGTAATCTTATCAGTTTATACACAGTACGTAAATAATTAATGTAATAATAAATTCAATTGATTAATTTAAAAACGTAAAAATGTTTTTCCAAACCCAATTTTCAAATTACAAAATTTTAAGTTCTTTTAAGTCCAAACCTAACCATTTCGAAACATTTTGCCATTTAATTTTCACATTTTGTAAATTTTTCACGATTTTTTTTTTGTTATGTATTCTGGCTGTTTAACAAAGTAATTTAACAGCTGTTATTCATAAACCGATATAAATCCGCAAAAACGGCGGTTCTATATTAAATTTTAATTCTCACCGAATTTACGCGTATATTTTTAATGTGTACGGGCCACACATTTGTTTTAACTGCGCATCGGGAGGTATTTGAAATCATAGGCAATGCTATCGCAGGTCACTGATATCACGTGACATTTTTCCATAGAAACTCTAACATATCGGTTGATCTGTTACTAGATTAGGTAATTATTTAATTATTTTACATTCTTTAAAGTTGCTTGTGGTTACGTTACAAATTTTATTTATCGTTTATTACATTTTTTTAAAATATCCAAACTTAACGATTTCCAGAAACACAAAATAATCATCATGTAGGCACGGACGTTTGTAAATTATTTTTGAATATATCGTTGAAGATAAAACCGCCATTTTTGCGGATTTGGCCACGAAATGGTTTTATTACAAGTGAGTACTGAAGTGTGTTTTGATTGTAAATAGCAACTGCAGATTAAGAGAAAAACATGGTAATTTATAAATAAGGTTAATGAATATTTATATATACAATGCGGTCCAAACTTCCCCCCCCCCATGATAACTTGTTGCCAAAAATTCAATGCCGTTCAAAAGTTATCATGGGGGGGGATCGCACTGTACACAGGGTCTTCCTTAAATAAGTACAGATATTTTAGCAGGTGATAGCTGACCTTAACCCAAACCCAAATCCGCAAAAACGGCGGTCCTATCTTCATTTTAAATTTTCGAAAAATGTCATTTCTTTTATGTGGATATTCGGTTCTAATTACGGTTCTGTGTCCATTTCAATATGTGTTGAAAATCAACTTCCTTTGGCGGGAATAACATGAAATGTTGTAAAACAACCTTTATTGACGATAATTCGGCGTTACTGTCATATTTTACTCAAAACTTAAAATATTTTTTTTTGGCACATCCTTCAACATAGGACCGCCATTTTGGCATATTTGGGGTTGGGCTATTGTCAGCTATCACCTGTAAAAATATCTGTACTTATTTAAGGAAGAGCCTGTATATATTAGTAAACTGTTGGGTTGCGTTAGTTAATCAGAGTGAGGTTGGGTTGGGTTGGGTTGGGTTGGGTTGGGTTGAGTGAGTTTAGTTGAGAAACTGAACAATATATAAAAGCTGGATTGCATTAGCCCATGGATGAAGAAAGAGCACGTTTTCATGTTGAGATTTTTTTAGTAAAATTGTTTAAAATTTGTTCACAACGGCTAGTTCACGAAATGTAAATTTTTATCCCACCGACTGTTTATTTATTTATCTTTCAAGTTAATTCCAAATTAATCCATTTCGTATAATAATAATAATAAAAATAATAATCATATTATGTTTGTGATTTGAAATAAATAAATAAAAATTATAGTAGTCTTATATTTACATTATGAGTTGTGAGGCTATGGGCCTCGTATGCTAGTCGACCTTCCGAAGGTAAACCGCTTACTTAACACCACGGACAGAAACCATTCTAGGAAATGATTCATGGATGCGGGCATAGTGACTCCAAAACCTTTTTAATTTTCTCCGCTGCAGTTTATTATGGCACGTCTCTGGTAAATAAACGTTTCGTTTCCTTTCCGATAAAAAGAATGAGAGGTAACTTGACTGCATTTGTTTCTCCGAAACACGTGTTGGTTTAATGTCGGCGTTCCTAACATTTGTTGTAGAATTTGTTTGGGTTAGGCTGCGTTTAAGGTAAATTTAGAACGTTTGTTTATAATGAAGTTGACTTATGTTAGTGTGTAGTTATGTCGACGGGTTTTTTGCGAGGTGTCGAAATTCAAATATCTAAAAAAAATTGCAATTTTGCAAGAGCTTTGCAATATTGCAAGACCTATAAATTAATTAATTACACACCGATAAGATTTTCAAACAAAGAACGCGCTACAGCTTTACAATTCGAAAAGCTTAGACATACTTACCTAGAAAACAAGATATAAATAAATGTTGACATTTTCTTTTGGTCGTCATTTCATCTTGTTTTTTCATAAATGAACTTGTTTGGACAAACATTTAATATTTATGTTTCTGTGTAAAGTTAATATTTGCACAAAAATAAACACATTAAATCGAACGGGGTCTCGTTATGAGGTCGTGACATCTTCATCATTCTGTGACGTTTTTATGTACGGATGTGTGCGAATCAAATAAATATATGTACAGGGCAGGGCACGACAGCTGTGTGTGTATGCAGTACGTACGCAGGGGTGGTAATGTAATGAAAACCCGGAGGGTTAGGCAGGAAGGAATTATATTGATTTTGTTAATGTCACATACTTTGTAAACGTGTTGAAAACATGTTTCGTTGTATTTTCTTCGATTGCAATATTTATCATATTCGTAAAAAAAAAACGTCGATAATCAATAGATAAGATACAACTTCGTCGCTGAAAATTATTGAAATGTGGACCCAACTTAAATGGAATTTTATTGTTTAAAGTGAACGAATAAATATTATTATGTTTTATTTCTTCAAGAACCCCTTTAGCTCTTTATATTTATCCCATTTGATTTTATATATTCGTCCATGTAACTATCCACATCTGAGTACATCGTTCTACAAGAGACGGGAAGGGAGAGAATGGAAGTACATACTAACAGGGGAAAGGGTGGCGAACTATGAATGGAAGGTGAGAGAAAGGGGCGAAGAGAACTGGACCAAGGATGGTGTTGTAGGATATAATCAGGAGGGAGGAAAGGAAAATGAATATTTCAAAATGGGAGAAGAGTAGGTAGAATAGAAATATATGAAAGAGCAGGATGGTCGAGCAACAGTTTTTTCATTTGTATTTAAAAAGCTGGGTTGAAGTTGGTGTGTGTAATAGGAGGTTAGGTTGGTTTTTTGTCAAAACAAGTCAAAAAATTTGGAACATTTGTTTTATTTCTTTTTTTTTAATAAGGGATGTTCATCTGTTAAGGAAGGGGATGAAATGGAGCTCTTCATAGATGGCACTGAACATTACAACATGTAAAGGTTTGCCATTTATGAATATAAGCTGTTTCTGAAATAACTATTGCCGAATCATCGCAGGTCCTTTATTAATTATTATTATTATTAAGTATTTATTTCTCAAGAAAAATGTACATATATATATATATATACATATACAGTGAGGACAAGAAGTAAGGAATATGTAAAATAAAAACGAACTCAACCGGTTTTTTAAAAAACGCTGAAACAGGTCGATTTTTGATTTCAAAAATACACATTAATATGTGCGATTCGTCTTCCGACTTTCATTTGTTTTGTAGTTATGACGTCATCACAAAATAATAAATGACAACATAGATTTTTTTTTGTGGAATCCGATAGTGATTTGTCTACCCTTTATGACCGTATAAAAAAATCATAAGGTTGCACTAAAAAAATTCTGAGAAAAATCAATCTCAAAATTTAATGTTGGGTGAGATTAAAGTATGGAATATTTTTAAAAAAAGCGAACTCAACCGGTTTTTTAAAGAAACGCTGAAACAGGTCGATTTTATTTTTT
>JAFFZR010028575.1:0-11773 GCA_018397195.1 Lethrus apterus | reverse complement strand
AACCAAGGAAAAATAAACATAGTGGGAAAGTTGTTAAGCTGGGATATAAGAAGAATGTGTTAGAATGAAGAAAGATAATGTACTGGGAAACATAGAGAGAGGAGAAACAGTAATTAAGAATAATAATTTAGAGGTTAAAACGAAAATGAAAGGAGGGCAACAGAAATTTCCGATGTGGTAATGTTCCACATGGGTGGAAGAAAAAGATTGGATGAATCCCAGTGATACCCACTCGAAAGAGGGAAATCAAGTGAAGTGAACGATTGGAATAAAAATATTGAAACTGGCGATAGCGTACGATGAACATGCAAAAGAAAGAAAAGCTGCAAACGCCTTTTGAAAAAGGGCTTTGAATTTGAAAAGATCTATTATATTCGACTGCTGTCAGATATATTGCGAAGTTGAGAATGTCACCAGAAAAATAACTGTCCACGAGTAGTTTGACGACTGAGGTGATGAAGCATGTCATCAAAACTGCAATGAAAGAGAAACGAAAAAAAAAATAATTAAAATAATTAAGATACATGGGACTTAAATTACGAACTTGAGGTATTTCAAATTTTGAATTTAATTAAAATACTTTTTAAATGTGTCTGAATAAGTTATATGTAATTCAGGTGTAATGAGGTTGAATATTTAGGTTATGGGTAATAAATGATAGCGAAGCATCATATGCAGGCGTAAAGAGGCGTCCGGGCGACATGAAAGATCGGCGTCGTGGATCTCGCTCTATCACTATGACAACGGATTTCGTTTCACGCAGGTGCCAGTTCAACCCCTATATAGTCAATTCGGTTCGTATAAGGGTTCCAGTCTAGCGCAACTTTACAAGTGATAAAGTTAGCATAGGAGCGCGTTTTGACGCCAGATTTAATTCATTGACAATTTCCTTTTCGAAAACTTTTAAAACTTAAATGTACGCAATTTTATCTCTATGTTAATGTAAATTCATGTCAATCATCAGTATTTGTGGGAGTAACTGATACGAGATCTTGAACTAAAATGTAGGTACTAGAAACTAAAGTGTTTAGATTAAACGTAAAATTAATTAGAACTTAATTAAAATTTGATATTGATCGTGGCATTTGATTGGTTTTAAAATTGTGGGAGTGACGGTAGTCCAGTAAAGTAATGCATTCAAATTTGGTTTCGATTTTTCTGCCATGGTTGTTGCAACTTTTGGTACCGGCACGTCTTCAGTCGGACACAGACAGTAAATTGCTTCGAATTTCGGGTGATATCATTCTTGGTGGTATTTTTCCCATGCATGAACAAGTTAGTGGACGACATGACTCGCCATGTGGTGCTGTCAAGGAAGAAAAAGGCATGCAACGACTCGAAGCCATGCTTTATGCCATTGACGAAATCAACAATAATAAAGATTTACTGCCTAATGTTTCACTTGGCGCACTCATCATTGACTCCTGCAGCAGCGATACTTATGCTCTTGAACAGTCCATGGAGTTCGTTAGATCATACATGAATCAGGTAATATATAATTTATACAAATAAAACATTTTTATCTGCTTAGATTTATATTTAGATTTTTACCGTAGATTTTAAACTGCAAAATCCGGACTGGTTTGCGTTTATAAAAAATATTCTGGTTTATTTTGAAAACATTTATTACAGTAATTTTCTTTTTTGATTAATTACGTTTGTATCGCTTAGTCTGATAATTAAGGCAAAGTACTCAAAACAATTGTTGTACCCAGAGAATACGATAACTCGATGCAAGTATTAAACGGGAACGTTGTCAATATAAAAGTGAGTGAAGTAATAAAAACATATAACAACAATTTTTGATTTTTTACCGCCGTCAGAAAAAGATGTTGAAAAATCCAATGTTATGATTAAGAAAAAATGCAGAGAAAAATAAATCAAAAAGGAAAATAAACTTAATTAACCAAAATAAGAAATTTTGCATTTATAAAATTATTTTTATTTTGTTTAATACAATATTAACAAAATAATTGCATTTTGTCCCCCAAAAGTACGAATATAAAAAAAGTGTTTATTACGATATAGCTCCATTAAAGCAGGACGCGTACTGAATCGACTTGGATCGGTCGACTCTGAACGGTACAATCGGCACATCAGCGTATACGGCGCACTGAATCCGGCACATTCAGATTTTTCAGCACCCGATTTCGTACAGGTCATTTAGTTAAACAATTATATAATGAGTTCGAGTTCATAGGATTTGACGCAGATGTTATGATAGAAAAACATAAAACTAGATTTTGGATCCATAAAATTAATCTTAAAAGAGAAACCTATGGAGAGTTTTACCACTTATTTCCAGATTTACTTGGAGACGAAGAAAAGTTCGTCAGACATGGCAAATATTCAAAATTACCTACTTAAAATATATAGTTAAACACGTCGGAACATTCGGCAATTTTTGCTCCTTCTAGCATCCTCGGCCGATGCCGAGACGATCCGATCGAACCGAAGCAGTGCGCGGGGTTTCATTTAATTTCATGGATACCAAAACATGCCTATCGTACCGTTCCGAGCCGATCGATCAGAGTCGTTTCAGTGCGCGTGCTGCTTTAATGAATCGCTGAATAGAGATAAGATCGAACAGTTTCGCGAATCAAAGGACTTGGCACGTACCAATCTCGAGTGCATTTGAAGAGCGTCATATTGAATTAACCTTGCCGGCTGCAAGCAACGAGAGAAAGATCTCCAGGCGGGCCGCATCAATAGCATAATTGTCGGAGAGCAGTGGGCTGTGACGAGGCCGAGGCGGCCTTGGTCGCGATCCGGTCAAGTGGCTGACGTCAGCTGCATGTGCACTGTCCTCGCACAGGATGGTGCCACTTAGAGGGTCACACACTCACCCAAACAATTGTATATGCATCCAGACTGTGAGCTAATTCAATCACATGCGACTGGAAAGTAAAATGTAAATTTCGTTATTACGTATTATCTTACTACGTCTTAACGATTCTTTGGCAGAGTATTCAGTGTTAATGTCGTAGTCGGTTGTTTTCCTCATGACTCAAGTGCGTAGTAAACAAGTCACAGTCTGTTGACTTTACGTGTTAACTTTTGCACTTCAAAGAAACAATGTGTATTTGTAATATTAAGAAGTACCCACGTTCATATTTCTAATTTTTTCTTCTGTTTGTTAATTATGTTATCATCAATGATTTGCGACTTTTAGCTAATTACTATAAGGATGCGGTCTTAAGGCTACTTGCACGCGAGTAAAATATCGAGTGGTAGAAAACTAGCGCGGTATTCTAAATTATTTGCCGAGGTCAACTAGAGAGTCAACTAGCTAGCCTACATGAACATTGGAAGAATTTGATAGCAGCAATTTCGCCGCCGAATAGCTTGTAAACTCGCCTTGTGTAATCGAGCCTTTAGAAGTTTAGAGTTGCCGATAGCGAATGCCCGATTGCGTTTAGTCTCATTATCGCTATGTGGGATATGAGCCCGGATTTCAATTCGAAAAAAAAACGTAACTCGGAAATACTCGAATGTTTATTATAAAATATATCAGTATTTTGGTTGTATAAACAAAATACTGTTTGAACTGACAATAAATAAAACAAATTTTCCTCAAAGATAAAAAATCCAAAAATAAATAAGTTTGAGGTCATACATCATCACATATGCCTGCAATCAGTAAGATTTGCACATTAACTTAAATTGTGCAACTCACTTTACGTACAATTTAAGCCATTAATAAAATAGTTAACCACAACGACAATCGTACAAGAATAGATAATAAATTCTACTTAAAAAATGACTAATTTGTCAATTATTCATATCTTAGTTTGTTTAGTAGACATCAAGGCACCGAAACAGAAAATGACCTCGAATATTTTTAACATTCATTAATTCTAATTATCCATAGTCTGTACACGCGTCATGAATTACTTCGAACTATTAAAATTTTTTTTTTTAATAATTGCTCGTTGCAATTATAAAATTTACGGCACTTCAATTACATATGTTTATAGCTAATGGTCAATGAAAAAGTTTAATTTGTATGGTTTAAATTATTTGATAAGTAATAATGATACTTACATTCAAACAGTCTTTGTTGCAGTTGCTTTATGTTCTCTGACGGAACGCGTATCTGTAAAAAAAACATTTAATACATGAATGTTACGTTCCATACAATTAATGAGTCTGGAAAGTTATCAAATGTTTAAATGTTTTGGTGTTAAAGCCTTGAACACGTTTATGTTTCGCAATTTTTAAGGTTTAACGTACAAACATATCTTATTATTGAATTCATGGTCGATGTTAGCAGCCAAGAGTTGTCGAATAGCCTAGGAATATGCACTTCGAGCCAGAAAATAATAGAAAGTAATAGTAATAGAAAGTAATATCAAATATTTAATAATTTAGAATATAAACAAACAGATATACCACAATATACATATTAATTTCTGTGTTAAGTTTTTATATTTTATTTTTTAAATTTTTATTGTTATTATTATTTTATTTTTATCTTTATTACTCAACAGATTTAGATCTAATTACATGACAAACTTCTGTAAAGCACACAGTAACAGAAGGAAACCTAAAAGGTGAAGTAAATGAAACAGCATCGACAACAAACAGACTGAATAATTTAATGAACACAAACTTCTTAAACAGGAAAGAAATACATACAGAAGTAGGTTAAATCAAAAATCGCCAAGAAAGACCGACGCTTGCACGTTCATGTGGATCATGAATAGGTGAGTAGACTAAACACTATTTCAGGGCGAAACTAGAAATAATCAGAAATAAAGAGTAGCTGAAGGTCGAATCAGTAGAAGTATACAAAAGGTCAATTAACATCCACGATGGTTGAAGATAGAATGGTCAAGAAAATGTATAAATCGAGAGGGAAAACAGGAGAAAAGAGAGATCGAGAAAGACATGTAGGGAGGAAGTAAAAATAGAAAAGAATCAAGAGGAATCAAATGAGAAGAAGTGAAAAGATAACGGGGGGCAGAAGAAGCTGGCGTGAAGTATGGAAGAAAATTTATACTCAAGAATCACCTTCAAACCAATCTTACACCAAAAGGTAGGAAAGTTCCTGATCACGTAAGTAAGTAATTTTGTAATACACATAAATAGACAAACAAATAATTTGTCAATTATTCATATCTTATTTTAGTAGACATCAACGCACTCAAACAGAAAATGACCTCGAATATTCTTAACATTCATTAATTCTAATTGCCTCGAACTCGTACTACTAAAGAGGAATCAAGTGAGAGGAAGTGAAACTGAGGGCAGAGGAAGCTGGCGTGAATTACGAAAGAAAACATACCCAAGAATCACCTTCAAACCAATTTTACACTAAAAGGTAGGATTAAGTAAGTAAATAATTTTGTAATTAATTCATAAATCAAAATATATTACACATAAATAGGCAAACAATGTAGACACCTTAATATAAAAATTAATTTTTGTTGTAGTCTGATTTTGTGTTCTTACTCTTTTTTCTGGATTTTTTCAATCACAAAATTTTATTAAATCTTAAATAATATGGAAGACATAGGACTCCTAAATGAACTCGAAAATCAATTTTAATTAAGAATGTGCTCCTACAAAGTCTCTTCGATAACGAATATAAAGATTAGGGTAAAATATTCCATCCTTAGAAAATTGTTAAAATTGTCTAAGAACAACCCACCGCGCACCGTAGGCCATGAAATTGGAATTTAATATAAAAATCTACTAAATACTGCTAAACAGTTTGCTAGTATTGTCTGTAGTAAACCCAGAACCAAAACCGTACTCCTGACTCACAGAAATATCTTAATAACCAAACATTTTTTTCTGATCCTTGAAAGGGATTTGTAGCGAACTACAACGCAACAGAAAAAGGTAAAATTAATAAATAACGCAAGCAAAATTTTGGAGATACGTCTCTGTCTTAGTGTAAATCCCATTGTAATTTAAATTGTTCTGGGACACCCACAGGACATTTCTGCTGTTAGCAGATGTAAATCGTCAATTTAAAACAACTTTTATCATATGCCACTTTGTTCCTATACAGTGCGAGTGTAAAGTAAGGAATAAAATTCGTTAAATTTTTATCCCTAATTGTTGGCAATTTTCCTCGAACACGTTAATTTTTATTTTTGAATCCCCATCTTTTGGCATAAGTTATACCTTTCTACCCCAACCAGTGGCGGCGTAACGGGGGGCAACTCAAAAACTTTAAATGGCAACGGGGGTCAAATGTTACATTTTCGGAAAGATCGTTTCATCCTCTATCTAGCAGTTAAAGAATTTTTTAAATCGGTCGATTAAAACAAGAACAATTTTAAAATATTCACATCACTGATCTCTGACTTATTCCGTTGTCCAGAGCTAATTCTCGGGATGTTCGATGTGGATTTTCTTGTAGGGGCGTGTAGCGTATCAAGCCTAGTGTTTCTATCAGCTAACTGCTGATTGGGTGATATTTTTATCAGGAACGGCGTTTATCACCACAACCGACCATAATGACGATTTCAATCCATCCTTTTTCAGTTAAACGTTCCATTTTCATTTTAACCCAACTTAGAACTTAATAAATCAAACGCAGTTCGGCAGTTCGTTCAAAATTTGACTCGACAAACTGATTAACCACAATACAACTAAGTGACAGACAATATAGCGATAAGCAAAAGCAAAAAAGCAAAAAAAAAGATTATTAGTCATGGAATATTAAATGCTATTTTCTTCTTGTTTTAATTGACCGATTTAAAAAATTGTTTCACTGCTAGATAGAGGATGAAACGATCTTCCCGAAAATGTAACATGTGACCCCCGTTGCAATTTAAAGTTTTCGAGTTGTCCTCCGTTGCTTCGCCACTGATTGGGATAGAAAGGTATAATTTATGCCAAAAGATGGAGATTTAAAAGTAAAAATTGTAACAAGTAGGGATAAAAATTTCATGAATTTTATTCGTTACTTTACACTCGCACTGTATAATTTTCTGTGGAGTACACATATACAGTGTGGTGATAAAGTTTGGAACAAAATTCATAAAAGCGTTCTATAATGTTTTTAAGAAAATAGCTCGGACAGGTCAATTTTTGTTTTTGAAATGCCGTCTTCTGACGTTAATTTTTTTGGAATGACGTCATTTGTTTTTGCACAATGACGTCATCATAATTTTTTTTAAATGACAACCCCCACTTTTTTCTTCGGTTTTTAATAGACCTTCTTACTACTTAAACGGTGATGTAAAAAAATTGGTACCTCACATAACAATTTTTTTGAATAAATGACACATTTACTTCAGATCGTCGGTGGTTATATTTTAGTAAAAATAATAATCGTAAACATTCTAAATTAAAGCAAATAACAGTAATTTATGTATCTAAGACGAAGAGTGAAGCTTTAAGGTGCATTGACGTCATTATCGATTTTTTTAAATGACACCTTATTTTTTTCTTTTGCTTTTGATAGACCTCCTTGATGTTTAAGTTGTGATTACCGAATTAATTCTTTATATAAGAACTTTTCTGAAAAAAATAACATTTTTTCTTCAAAAAATTAAAATTTTTGCTTGAAAGAAAAAATTTTAATGTCATTTATTCAAAAAAATTGTTATGTAAGGTAACAATTTTTTTACATCACCGTCAAATAGTAGTAAAGTCTATTAAAAACAGAAGAAAAAAGTGGGGGTTGTCATTTAAAAAAAATTATGATGACGTCATTGTGCAAAAACAAATGACGTCATTCCAAAAAAAAATAACGTCAGAAGACGGCATTTCAAAAACAAAAATTGACCTGTCCGAGCGATTTTCTTAAAAACATTATAGAACGATTTTATGAATTTTGTTCCAAACTTTATCACCACACTGTATAATTTACTTGCAGTCTTTGGCTTGGACATATTTGTTTTAATTTAATTGCAGCGTCTGATCTCGTATATTCTAGCAGGACAAACAACTATGTGTAACAATTTTTTATATCATGCTTAGGATGATTTATTAATAACGCAATTATATTCTCTGTACGGATTACGCCCAGCAACCCAACAACAATTAATGTTTTCAAATAATCAGTAAAAAATATTTGTCGGTAAAGCTTTCACGTTTAATTATTACGAGTTTTTAAAACGTCTTGTATAGCATGATTTGAGGTAATATCTATACAGTAAATATATACATTTACTTAGTAATTAACGTGAAATTCAAAAGGGTGTGGAAACGCGCAATCCTACATCATACATATTCATAGAGAACACAGTACTTTTGTCGTAAGAAAGTTGTTTACTTTGTGTTTAAAGTAAATTTGTAGAGAAAGTGAGATCCAAACAAAGCTCATTCATGAAGGCGTTTCACATTTGTGCATACATTGCGCTCGCGGTGTCTGTGTTACAACGTAAATGGCTCAATTAATACAATGATAATAATAATAAGCGATCGTCAAAGTTGCCGATTCTTTAACCTCGACGTCCCCGACCGCTCCACTGGACTAAGTATGCAAATTGCTTGTGTGTGCAGAAAAGGGATAAATAAAATCACTCTGTAGATTAACATTAACACGGCCGCTGGTACTACTTCCGTATCAGTAAATAGCGTAGCATCATGGCGCTATGCACAAAGTACTTGATAGTAATTCCATGTGAAATAAAAGTATGGCTAACTCGTCCTTTTTTTCGTGGCGAAGCCGTGGGATTGGATAATTATGATTTGTTTTATAACATGAAAGTAATTAATATCGCAATTACAGTGCGTTCGAGTGCTGGCTGGCAGTATAAATAATAAGCGTATCTTCTATAACTAGTTCGTTTTATATAAATAATGAATAAGCCTATAAAGTTGTGTCGTTGTTTTTCAAGGTCTGATCAGAATGGTTGTCCATTGATTTTACTTCAGTATAAAATTTATTCGTCAAAATTCGTAGAATATATTATCGTACCGGTAGGCACTTGCTGGCACAAAAATAAATTAATAATATATTCTGTTCTACGATCCTATATTTCAGGCGAAGTTTAAAGAACCATTTCTCTTGTTCAGATTCTAATAATAATAATAATATATTTTTAAAAATTATTAAAACTCAGCGACTAGAGTCAAAATAAAATGGGGTGAATTTGCAACTTTAAAGAAACGTCTACAGTATAATGTAATGTTAAAAATGAATTAATATCGAATATAAGTAACATTCAATTATTGAACAGTTTTAAAATATATGTTTCCCAGATGATATGAAAATAAATAGGTACATAAACGGACATGGAAAATTAAATATTTGATATTTAATTTTTAGAATAAGTTGTTTGTTGTTATATATATATTTTTTTTATAACTAATCATAACGTAATATTTGTTGGTTTTTTTATCTAAAAGACACTATATTTTCACTCGACGTTTTAACATTTTTGTTATACGATACAAGCTGAAGTCAAGGCTGATCTAAAGCACAAATAGTCATAATTCGAAGGAATATCATCGTATAACTCGCATGTTTTCGTACGATTGATCACTAATAAATCAACATAGAAAAATTTAATCTTTCTTCGAATATCTTCCAAAGTGGAAATGGATTTGTCGACATGTAAACACTGCAAAGTTCTGATTCATGGCATCTTCTTTTATAAAAAGCGAAGTAAATATGTGTTAAATATATGTCGAAAAAAATTCTTGATTAAGACTCAAACGTGATAATTAAATTCGTGAAATGAACAACCTCTTGAAATTTGTCTAAATCTTTTGAAATCAATCTGTACATTAGCAATGAATACATAATTATTATTCGTAAAGTTATATTAAAATTGAGAAAAATCATGATGAGATGATCTGCGACATGTATGCCCCGCATATACAAGAAAACATTAAATCGTATCTTTATTAACCAGTCTTGGTAACGTTATTGAGGACAACTTATATTTCTCTGTCGTAAACAGAGCCACGCCCGTTTCAAAACACCATAAATTACCATTTTCTTTCGTCCCTACCAATAATTAATACAAATCTGCAAACGTTTAAGTCAATTTTCTACACTTAAGTTCATAATGTGACGTGATTGATACAACTTAGCATTGCATCGAAAAGTAAATATGCACGACCGTTGACCCGTCAACGATTTTATAGTTATTGTCTTTCGTTTGTGTGAAAATTGTCGGTACTTTTAATGAGCAAATCCGTTTGAGTCGCGCGTCGAGTTCGCTCGAAAGTTTTAAACGATAAATTGATATTAATTGACTTCTTAAATGCCAACGCGAAATGAATAATTGTCATGTACTTAGTTTGTTGGCGATTGATTACAGTTCCGCCGATTTCCGTTCACATGTCACTTATGTTTGTATTTCTACGTAGCGTATTAGATGTGTACGTATTTGGATTTAATTATATCGAAGTGAAATTCTGTATGATTTATCGATTGTTTTGAATTTGGTTCGCACGTTAAAATGCGTATTGAGAGGCATGAGAAAGTTTTAATACTGAAAAGTTTGTTTGTGTAAATTTATTGGTAAATAAAATCAAGATGTTGCAAAAAGGATGCGTGCGTCAAGGTGTGTCAATTGAAAGGGTCGTTTACAAGTTTGACGAATTTCCAAATGTGAGCTTAGTGAAGCACCGATTTCCTTCAATTTAGAATGAAATTGGCAAATTGGATTTTATTGTCAAAACTTATAGAGATATTAGTAAGTAATGATAGGAGTTGAAGACAAAGAAACTGGACAGTCAGATAGTAATGAAGGTTTCATAAAAAAATCTGTGTATTCTTTTATATATAACTCGAAGTGGTCATTGACAATAGAATTTAAAGAGTTTGACCTCGTACTGCTACAGTCCAGAGAACTCTTATTATTGTTATGATACTCGTGCTGAGTTGGCAGTTGCGCGAATATTGAATGCAGATTAAACAAATGTGTTGCTACTTTATTTATTTATTTTTTTCAAAACGTCAAAACGAACAACGCATAATACGTTCTTTTCAATTGAAGACGCTCATAAAACATGTTTATATCTTGCGAATAATGGCCATACTAATAAAATGTCATGTATGTACAGTAGCGTATAATTCATAATTGACACAGAAATTTCTGTGTTTATTTTCTGGTGATTTTTACATTTCTGACTCATACATATCTTGAATTTCCCAACGTCATTTAACGCCAATTTATCCTTACTTAATTGCAACAAATTGACAACGTTTATTAACTTTCATCATCAAGGACGATTATTAAGTAACTTAGCAGCTAATAAGAAATTGAATCATACAAGTATTAATTAATTACTTTGTTAATTAATTAAGATGTACGATTGGTTTCATATTTTCTTGTTTACTACCATATTTGCCTGCTATAAATATTTACGTATGAAAAAAAATATAAATTTTGATGTCAATAAAGTTTGATCAAGTGTATCAGGAATATTCAGGTATAAAAAAGATAGAAATTTGAACACCACTCTATGTTGGAATAAGTTAGAACTGATTGGAAAATAAACACAATTTATTTATCACTTAAGTCGTATAAAGAAAACTACAACTTTCTGACTTAAAACAGCTTTCGCATAAAATTGTATTTTTGCAATTCCGCCGTAAATGAAACGTTTTGTAATATCAACGAGTGCAAGTAAACGGCAAGTTTAATGAACTTGAGAACGAACAATTGGGGTTAATAAGTGAGTGTAATGAACGTATGGAACTCGGATGATACAATGTTTGTTTTTAACGTCGTAAGAAATTAAAATCCATAATTATAGTTGATCGTTCTAAATAAACCGTAACCCACAGTAGATTCGTTCCGTTAAGTTCATCGTTGGACATTATAACGAGATTAAATACCTAATGATCCAT
>JAFFZR010028574.1:0-11796 GCA_018397195.1 Lethrus apterus | reverse complement strand
TTTTTGAAATTAAACATTTATTACAAATTGATTGTGTTACTTAAATTCTTTTTGATGAGCTGAATAAGTGTAAGTAGTGTTAAGCTACATTCACTCAAAATTTAGTTCGAAAAAGTGCACGGATTGCATTTTGTAGTGTACACTTTTCTACACCAGTTCAGGATACCAAACAGACCTAATGTGTGTTTCCCAAGGAGGCAATTGGATCGTGTGTGTGGATCGTACTTTATTTATTTATTTGATAAAGTTACTTGAAATTATTCCATGAATTTTGGGAGCAGCTTGTGCAATACCATCTTAGATGAAAGAAAAAAATATATAAAAAATTAAAAGATGAATCCATTACTGACAAAAAATTTACAAATGGCCAATTTAATAAACTTTCTTAATAAATTACATTAACAGAGGAATAAACTCAAATAATTGCCACAAATTTTTTTTTTTTTTTTTCTCAAAGAAACCAATTTGCAAACTTCCCAACTTAAATTGATTTCGGATCATCGCGGCGGCGGCGGTGACCCCAACGCGAAACAAATGAAGAAACAATGCGAACTTTCCGACAAGTTGCGAGTCATTTTGTTCACGAAACCGACCCGACAGTAAATATTATTTTACGGTCGTTATTTACGACGTAACCAAGTTTTGAAATTGACAAATGAATTGTTTCTTACAACAATGAGAAGCGAGGAAAAAACTGAGCGGAATTTTCGATCTTGGAAAATTTACGGCGTACGAAAGCAATTAAAAGCGGTCCAACGTGTAAACGCACCCCGGGGAGAGGATAATTGCGTTCGATTAATTTACGTCGAATTTAAGCACAAAGGAAAAAAGGGTTTACGAACTTTAATAGCCGGAATTAAGCCAAATAAAGCCGAGAAATCAGTGGAATAATTTTAAGCGACTTTCATGTATTTTATAGACAACAACTTGCTTATTGATAAAAAAATCCAAAATAAAAGGTTTCAAAATAAAATTCTGCGAAGAATTTCCTTTCAAGCCTCGCAAAATAGGGTACAAATTGACGTGAAAATATTTCACGCATCGTGTCAGTCACGTATACACGCCGAAGCGACGCAGAATTAATTTGATTCGACTTTGAGTGAGATTAACACGGGCGTCACCATCAAACTTTAATTAGAAATGTTGTTGTTTGTGTTTTGAGTCCGATAGACGACGTCTCGCCGTTGTTACACTGGGCGACTTAAGCAATTAAAATTTTTAGTAAATCAAAAATTTGTGGAATTCTAGTAATTCCTGAAATTTTACGATACGTATTGCTGTGTTATTTCCTAATGGAAATAATTAAATTTAATAAAAATCAAAAAAAATATTAATAATCAATTAAATATTAGTATACAATATAGTTAAATATAACTTAGTTAAAAAATGTTATAAAATATTAATAATGATTTATGGTATATTGTTTTTAATTAAAATAAGCAGAAAAATTATTAATGATGACAACACGTTGAAGGAATGCACTTCGAAGTGCATGTTGGGTGGGTTGCAGTTGATGTTGAAAATTTTCAAATTCAATTTATTCTTCATGTCTGAAACCAAAATACATATAAGCTAATTTGGCTTCCTATTTAAAGGGCAACATGGTTTATGAGCTACTTCTAACGCCGAAAATTGTAATTACATTCATGACCAACGAGGGAGCTCATAAGCTAAGTTTTTATCTGAATAGTTTCTGTTCACGTTTTCGTCTATATAAGTCCGAACGCGATGTAAAATCGTCAACCTGTTTGTGGCTCACCTCCTGAAAAGGACAAAACCAGGAAGACCCCGTGGTAATGGTGTATAAAATTTAGTGTTCGGAAAGTGGTCCCAAATTAAATTGACATGTTGTGTGAATTGTTTAAAATACAAGGTAGATTATTACTTATATTAATTTTGTAAATATATTTATTGTTAAATAAATAGGTTTTTTTAAGAATTTATTGTTTTATTTAATCATTCTTATATAAGAAACCTTATTTTAATCAAACAAAGAATATTGTATATGCACGTAAAAATTTTTTATTAACAGATTTATTTGAATTTTGTTTAAAAATATCATAGCAGTACGTTACATTTTCTACCACCGTTCGATTTGTATTTACAGAATAAACACTCCAGCTGTTTACTCCAAAGGTAATGTATTTGAAAGGAGTTCGCACCTACTTCCGGAAGCTATCAGATCTTGATTACTTAGCACCATCGAATGGAAAGTACACACGATTTTGGGAAAGTTGATACGACGACACTTCGAGTGTTTGGATTAGTTTCGTTCTGTATCGCGGGGGTTCCTGTTTATTACAAAAATGCTCGGCAACCCTCCGAAAAATATGAATCAAGTCGTTTCATCAATGGCTTTGAAAGATAAGTCCTAGTTATTTGCGGCATCAAAGGAAACAATCTAGATAAATTGAAAATTCCATCGTAAAATGTCTTATACAAACAAAACATGCAGAAAACTATCAAGAACTTTAAATTTTTATGGAAATTATTTGAAAATGAGGATTGCATAAGCAAGCAAAAAAAGATGAAAAGTGCCAAATTATAAAAATTGTCAATAAAATGCTTGTATTCAGGATAATGTAACTTGAAAAAAATCAATAAAAACGACTTTTACCTTATTCGGTATTTCGTACCCATTCCCTATCTTTGTAAAACATACCTTACCTCGTCTGAACCTTGTCGTTATGCCTTTTCATTCAGTCGCATTCGAAGTAATTTTTTTTAGTTCAACGTTGACTGACCTACCGCAACAGAACAAGTGATTAAGTAAATTTTATTAAATTGCGGTTAAAAACCATATTTGGAGAGATTTTTTTTTTCTAAAGTAATATTTAAAATAATTGCCTCATTGTATTTAACCTTAAAATCTTAGGTTGACTTCACAAATAATTTGTGATTAAAATGTTGAGTAAAATTTACGTTAAAATTGAAATAATTCACAGATGAAATTTATTATTTAAAATTCCCGTCGTAAATTCTCGCAACACGTTTATGTATTCTAAACCGTACTGGGCCCAAGATATCGTCTTGTGGCACCCCATTTATACATTTTCTAAATTTAAGCGGTATTCTTCCAACTGCTTTAGGAATAATTTTTAAATTTTAGAAAACAACAATTTATGGCATTTAATTCTGTTTAATTACATACTGAATGATTTGTTAGTTTTATATCCTTTTTGTTTTTATTAAATTTATAATTATGTTCTTTTTCGATTTTTGTGAAAATCGTTGTCATAAAATTTTTACACGTTCTTTCAAGTTACAAATCTTTAATTTCTTAATATATTTATAAATATTTTTTACTGATCATTTTGATAATATATATTGAACAAAAAATCACCCATGGTTTTCCACACGTATTAAATTATTTTTTAAAAATTCCACATAACACTGATACGAACGAAAAATTGTTGTAGTAATTTGACACTCATTAACAAGAAAGAAAACATTCCAAAGTGCCCGTCTATTTTTAGACATGAAATCCTCGTATAAAAAGTATTTCTGGTATGCAAATCATCATTCTTTATAGGAATGTATACCGCCGTCATATTTAATTACGAAAACACAACAAACAAATCCTCATATCACAATATTATTATTATGTAAAGATTCCGTTTAGAATGACACGAGTTGCTATCACGTATGACAACTATGAACATTGTAATCTCTGCACTTTGTGTATTTAACCCCGCATAGTCCGTTCACACTGTAGCTTGATTATTTAATTAACCCCGTTAATTCAACGTCAGTTCTATAATCTCTTTCGGTCAACGCTGAACGCGGGCAAATACGTAACTATAAATAGACGCTTGATGTTATTTCGAGCTTGTGCATACATTTGTGATGACATTGTGACATTTGGGACTGATTGATGGCGCATTTTAGTGTGTGTGTTCGTTAAATTAGTAACGTTTGACCGCCACCGACGTTCGTCCCCAAACTGACGATTTTCCATGCGTAAAATTGCCACGTCAACCGAATTTAATTCTAATTGTGGTGATATTTCGACAAGCGCCGCCGCGTGTTCCATACAAATACATTATGAAGCTTCACATGAGGAAATGATTCAAAAACATATTTTTTTAATACATATTAAAATGCGTTTCAATTCATCATTAAAAAAAAAAAAAGACAGAAACTGTACATGATACAATGAAATATTGATTGGGATGAGTTGGGTATTTTTCAAAATATAAAATAAACAAATAACATATCAACAAGATTTAATTATAAGAAAATTAAATAAAACTCAAAGAAAATTAAATCAAAGGAAAAAAGCAAAATAATGCAATGGTCAGGTCAATGATATACAGTACGGTCCAAAACTCCCCCCCCCCCCATGATAACTTTTGAACGGCTGGAGCTATCGTTATGAGAAAACACAGGTCGATTTTTAATTTTTACGTACAAATTTTTGGTGTTGTCAATCAACTTTCTTATTTTAAATAGAACACCCTGTATATTTTGACGTTTTTTGGAAAGGCAACGGAGAGGCGAATCCAACGATACCATAAGTTCAACTTTAATTTGAAAAGTAATAAGAGAGACAGCAATAATTTTTCTGCCATTTTCTTTATGTGTTCCTTAGTTAGCCATAAGGCAATAAACATTTTTAATGTTAAATAACAAGAAAAACCATTAATAGACAATTACTAACTAATTGGCTACAAAAGAAATAATAATTAAATTTTTGATAAAAATCGACATGTTTTTTCTCATAACAATAGCTCCAGCCGTTCATAAGTTATCATGGAAGGGGGGCGGTTTTGGACCGCACTGTATGACTAAATGTAGAAAACATGCATCTGTGCGCCCAACAGGTTTTGACAAAGCCATTTAGGCCTATAGCCGAATAATTGTTTTCTTTTCTATCCTTCGCTGCATTTTCTCCAATTTCTTATCTGCTTTTCCTCCACATAATCCATGGCTGCTTGAATCAATTTCATTCTTGTCGTCCCTCGCTTTCTTTTGCCATGTGTCACTTTTTTACTGTGGATTTGCTGCTCTATTATCCACCATCCTTTCTAAATGGTCCATCCACTGCAACTATTTTTTGACCATATTTAATTCTTCTCCTTGAATAGCCTGTAGATCTCCATATTAGTACGCCTTACCCACACACGTTGCCATATTTCTCATTGATCAATGATTTAAATCCAAATCAGGAAAGACGATATACGTTGACTTAAAGATGGTAAGGAAAAAACAGAAACCTTTATTTAGCACATTACACTAATTTAACAAATTCCAAAAGGAAGAATTACGTTGATACCGGGAAACGCAATAAAAATTTGTCAAGAATATGACCACAAAGAATTTAAACCCAAAAATATCACCTGAGTGTGACGTCATCGCTGATAAGATAATAAGAAGTCTTCTATTTGTAACAAATTATTATTCGTCTAAATCCTGGCAACCCAACCCAAACCAACTCAAAAATAGCACCTGAGTGTGACGTCATCGCTGATAAGATAATAAGAAATATTCTATTTGTAACAAATTATTATTCTTCTAAATCCTGGCAAACTTGATGGAAGTTTTTTGAAAAAATATATTGAAGAAATCTCAGTAATTACGCAGGGCTTTTCGGATTCCGGTAATGTATTATTGATACACTGTTATTTTTCAGAGAATTTAGACAGCAAAAAAAAATAAAAAGAGAAAATGCAAACAAATTGACTGTAAAGACAAGTTATTATTAATTCATAAAGATGTATAGTAATAAATACTAGTAATCCGTAAATCGCCTATTTCCGTAAAACGCCTAATCTATCAAACGCCTAATTCATTAAAAAGCCTAATTCATTAAAACGCCTAATCCATTAAAACGCCTAATCTATTAACCGCCTAATTCATTAAACGCCTAATCCATTAAACGCCTAATCCATTACAACACCTAATGCATTAAACGCCTAGTCCATTAAACGCCTAATTCATTAAACGCCTAATCCATAAACGCCTAATCCATTAAACGCCTAATCCATTAAACGCCTAATCGATTAAACGCCTAATCCTTATGTCGCCTTTTTCCATTCAACACCTAATCCATTAAACGCCTAATCCATTAAACTCCTAAAACAGTCTTTTATTTGTTCGAAGGTCATGAATAAAGAAAAATTGAATAAAAAATAAAACCAATCGAAATTCATCACAAAATCATTACACAAATCGATTAAGTTGTATGGATTAGGTTAGCGTTACGTTCAAACAAGTAAATAAATATTTAACCTGTAAATTGAAAAAAGAAAAAATTGGACAAAATAACCCCCGTCATTTCGAGCAAATCTAAATTGTGCAGCACAAAACAAACGCAAAAAGACTTTCGCCGGCTCCGCGCTATAATAAATCAACCTTACATCACAAACTGCATTACGTTGTGCACTTTACGTCCGATTAAATAAAGGAAATTATTAATATCTTAGCTGACTGACAGTGCAATTATTTTTATCGGTGCATTTCCAACGAGTTAATAACTGTCATTCATTCATTAATAACAACGCGGAAAACACAATCGACGACTATTTTTAATCGTTCTCGTTTTATACAACAATAAAGTTAAATAACACATGTCGTCGGAGTTTCTTGGTAATTGATATTCGCTGCTTTAATAAAGCGTATATATTTTCATAGATATGTCGTTTTTATCGGAATTTACTCCGCAAACATGTTGATTAGTTTTTTTGAATTGATGAGTCAATTTTAAAAATAGGGCTATTTAAATGACCCGATTTTCGTGTTAATCCGCCTCTTATCGTTTTCGAGAAGGATCAACTTTTGAGGACAAATCCCATATCTTCTTCGGTTAATCTCATGCCATCTACAATGATGATCGTGCACTTTCGATTGTCCACACGAAATTGCAAGCCGAAATGTTGCATGTTGAGCGTTGTTGCACGGAACAATAATCTAAATTTAGCGAAGGTGACTATACAGAAATGCAAGATTGGAACTGGGGGTCTCCTTTTGTGGTACGACGCGCACAAAAGAAAATATAAACAATCGCGTCGTGCATGGTGGTTAATTAGAGTTCATTGGGATTTTGAATTTCGGGCCGAACACAATCGGACTTTAATTAACACTGTCATAACACCTACTTGCGAGTAGACCAATTTGATTTCTTGAATTGCGATTCTTTGATGTTGCCTAATGGTTGGCGTCACAAACGGACATTTATCGAAAGAACAAATTCAAATCAATTATGCATTACATTTTTTGTTGTTGTTGTTGAAATAATGAAAAATATAAATTGTTTATATTTTGAAAATCTAGTTAACAAAAAAAAATGATCTTAATAAGGCAATACACCCCATTTTTACCTTGATTGTTAGATCAAAAATTATACCTATAATCAAGAAAACAATATTTTAGGAAAAACTATTTAAAAAATTCGCCAAATACTTGAAGAATTTCGTCAGAATCCAAAATTGTACTATTTTATTCTAGTTGACTATGAAAGGGTAATTTGTTTAGTTGTCTCAAAGAAGCAGTTTAATTTCTATTGTAAAAACAAAAACATTTCCTTCCTCGTGGCTTATTTGAGAGCGAAACTTTTCCTCAGGCCTGGAAGCATGCTATTTTAATTAAGCCAATACCGAAAAAAAGCTCGACCGAAAGAACTTAAGGCATTCTCTTTTCAACAATGTGTTGAACGTCAGGTTTTCCTGTCGAAAAATAGATTTTTTTAATGAATATACAGTGATGGAAAAAAGTATCTGGACCCGAATTGTTACCAGAATTTCATGTATGTACATTGTTGGAAAAAAGTATCTGGACACGTACTGTTTTCTTTAAATGGATTCAGGCGTTCTACGGTTTAGGCGTTTTAAAGATTAAGGCGTTTTAAGGAACAAGGAGTTTTATGGATAAAGCTCGACCAAAAGAACTTAAGGCATTCTCTTTTCAACAATGTGTTGAACGTCAGGTATTCCTATCGAAAAATAGATTTTTTTTTCATGAATATACAGTGATGGAAAAAAGTATCTGGACGCGCATTGTTACCAGAATTTCATGTTTGTACAGTGTTGGAAAAAAGTATCTGGACCCGAATTGTTACCATAATTTCATGTATGTACATTGTTGGAAAAAAGTATCTGGACACGTACTGTTTTCTTTAAATGGATTCAGGCGTTCTACGGTTTAGGCGTTTTAAGGATTAAGGCGTTTTAAGGAACAAGGCGAGCTATCGATTAAGGCGTTTTAAGGATTAAGGAGTTTTATGGATAAAGCTCGACCAAAAGAACTTAAGGCATTCTCTTTTCAACACTGTGTTGAACGTCAGGTATTCCTATCGAAAAATAGATTTTTTTTCATGAATATACAGTGATGGAAGAAAGTATCTGGACGCGCATTGTTACCAGAATTTCATGTTTGTACAGTGTTGGAAAAAAGTATCTGGACACGCACTGTTATCTTTAAATGGATGCAGGTGTTCTACGGTTTAGGCGTTTTAAGGAACAAGGTGAGCTATGGAGTAAGGCGTTTTAAGGATTAAGAAGTTTTATGGATTAAGGCATTTTATGGATTAAGGCGTTTTATGGATTAAGGCGTTTTATGGATTAAGGCGTTTTATGGATTAAGGCGTTTATGGATTAATGCGTGCTACAGGATATTGTGAATTTTCATCAACTGGAAAGAACGAATGTTTTTTTTATAAATGATCGATGTATTTCATGACTTTAAAAATTTAGCGTACTGTGATTTCGAGGTTTCCAAAAAAAAAGTTTTGTCATAAAATAATACACATCACTCGACAAAGCTTTCGAAAGCTTTGTATATTTTACGGTCGTAAGAACAAATTTTATTAAATTTCCTTTATTTGTTGGAAGCTCAAGAATAAAACAATGAATCCAAACCTGCACTACCAAGAATTTGATATTTAATTATTACCATTATACTTAACACATAACCTCGTAAATGTTTAAAACAATCCAAACGTTTTCATTCATCTTTCACATTAATTTTGAACGCAGTGGTAGAGGATTCTACAAACAACGACGTTGTTTGATTTTCGTCCTCAGTATACACACGGCCCACGTCTGCGTGGACATTTCGTGTCGTGTAAATATGCTAAAGTGGTTTATTCTCATGTACGATCGTCGAGGCATAAAAACCGAAATATTAAGCAAACACCACGCACGAACGTCACCGTGGCTCGTAATTTACATTGTCTTTTATGGACGCGTCAAGTTTTACCGTAAATATTGATACGTCTTTACGGTACTTTCGTTTTAAAGTCTTGTAGAGCAAACTCCACCAAAATATTTGCACCAAGTATTTTTTTTTTATCAGTTTGATTTGGATTCTTTCGAATTACTATATTTAAAAAAAAATAATTTTAAAAATTGACAAAATTTTCTTATTTAAATATATACCTACATATATATTGTAACTTTGTCTTACAAACCCATCATATTGAAACAAACTGGCTAGTCCAAAGCAATTTCGCTCGAATATTCCTTTTGAAGTTTAAAAGCTGGTTCGTTGTCAACAGCTTTAACATTTAAACGGAATAACGAAAAGGGACACCGACAATTCGTATCTGAGAAGAGAAGAGAGTCTCGTTTTCTTTGCACGGGAGTGAACGAGTTTTCGTCGCTAATTAACTTAATTTACTGACCACCGTTGTCAAAATAATGCCCCTCTGAAACGCGAAAAGGACGCTTGCTTAGGGCTGGTTAATTAGCGACGGTCGCAATTACTCGCGCTCCATAAACCGTTTCGCACCGCGCCATAGGCGTTTTAATTACTCTGTGCGTTTGTTTGCTTCTGTAATTCTTGTTCGTGTCGAAATTACTTACATGGCTGTTTTGTGTGAAGAGAACATGCTACATGAATTTAACCGAGTGTACTTCATTTTGCAAACTTCATTTAATATAATTGTAACTGGAGGAATCTGCTTATTGAATTTATATTTTGTCATAGATACTTAGAAAAAAATATTTCAGAAAAAGAAATGCACAAAATAACAAGAAATGAAATCATTGATTATTTCTTGATAAGCAAAGACATGTGGAAAATAGTTAAAGACATAAGGGTGAGACGAGGAAATTCCACTTCCTTTGGTCTGCTGATTACTTTTCCTTCGGTGTCATCTATCTCTCTCTTCATTCTTTCAACCTTCTCCATGCTTGTCCAGCACTCTCATATATTTCCCTTCACCCATTTCTTGATAAGCAAAGATAGGTGGAAAATAGTTAAAGACATGACGCTGAGAAGATGAAATTCCACTTCCTTTAACCTGCTGATAATTTTTCCTTCGATATCATCTACCTCTCTCTTCACTCTTTCCACCTTTTCCATCCTTAGAGACTCTCATACATTTCCCTTCACCGCCTTCCCCACCTCGTTTCCCTTACCACTTTTTCTACCACCGCCAATCCTAAACAGCATTGTCTTCGTCTTTCCTATATCCACTCGCAGGTTCCTCTTTTCAAAATAACCTTCCAACCTTCTAATCATCTTAATAGCACATTCCATCTCTACTAGCACCACTACATCATGCGTCACTTCTACGTTTTTTTTTTTTTTTTTTTAATTTAATTTAATTAATCAATTTTCAAATTCGTAATTTGTTACCGTCAAAACCAAAAACATTGTACACACGGATGCAAAGATTTACCATATTAGAAACAATCAATATTTGTTATAAAAGAACACATTTTATGGTATTAATTTATTGAATATACCAAAGACACGTTCATGAAATTTATTCAGACTCGTGAAAAATCCATTCATCTGAATCCCGTGCATGGAATACGGACAAAAGTGACAAAATTTATATTCACAAACGGAATTAATTAACATCCAGGGCTTCTATGCGTGGTCCGGACAGATTAAACAAACAACACGTCCTCGCCTGTACGGAAACTAAACTAATTCCGTACAATAAAACTGTCAATTAAGGCAAACCGAGTCCGCGATATTATGAAGATCGATAGGCGAGGTCGACAATCTGACGCCGCGTTAAAACTAATTCGGAGAATGTATGTTCGGACCGTTGGCATTGCTTGCTTTTCCCGGGTTAATAAAAAGCGCGCTCGTAATGTATCATGTCGTTACGCGCCGGCAGTAAAAATTGATTTTCCTTGCTGCGTCGCGTCGTTGTGATATTGCAATATTGAAAGCGACTGCTTCACCTGTTGTTGAAAACGAATTTGCACCGCGAATCAAAATTGAAAACGGTGTTTTAATATGAAAAGCGAGGAAAGATTTCCGTACCCACGTTGGGCGCCATGATTTACGACATCGAAAAAATAAATATAAATACAAAAATCACACACGACTCGCAAGAGAATCCAGTCCAGGGGCGGCCTGGTTAACTTAATGGTTAATTTCCATTTACATGTATCACATTTACTAATTTTGTTATTTGATTTCTTCGATTTAAAGATGATTCTGTATTCTCTTTTCAACAATGCGTCTGGTTTTCCTGCCGGAAAATAATTTTTTTTTCATGAATATACAGTGATAGAAAAAAGTATCTGGACGCGCATTGTTATCAGAATTTCGTGTATGTACAGTGTTGGAAACAAATATCTGGACACGCACTGGTCTCATTAAATGGATGCTGGCGTTCTAAGGTTTACGCGTTTTAAGGATTAAGGCGAGCTATGGATTAAAACGTGAAAAAGTATAATTGAAATGACCGTGAAGGAAAGTGAAAACAACATGTATATAAAAATAATTTTGAAAGAAAATCATTTCCCCTCATGTTGATCCTCCCGATCCGTCGCGTGGCTAAACTTAACAAGATCATAAATATGGGGCGTATTTCCTCCGTGGTGAATTTTGCAT
>JAFFZR010028573.1:0-11800 GCA_018397195.1 Lethrus apterus | reverse complement strand
TCGCCAGGGGGATTCATTAAGTCCGCTTCTCTTCAATATCATCATGGACGAGATTATACAGAAGGTTCGCTTATTGAGAGGATTTAAAATGGGAGATGAAGAGGTAAGAATTTTGTGCTATGCTGACAACGCCGACGCCGTGCTGATAGCAGAGAACGAAGACCACTTACAGAGACTCCTTACACTCATTCAACCTTACAGCTAAATCTCTTAATATGATAATATCTCCCACAAAAACAAGGTGTATGACAACATCAAAAATACCATTGAGATGTAAACTGGAGGTGGACGGAAAAGTTATTCAGCAGGAAATGAAATTTAAGTACCTCGGCGTGGAACTCTCGGGCTTTGGTGATGTTGAGGCAGAGGTAAGGGAACAAACAACGAAAGCAACAAGAATAGCAGGGTGTTTAAATACTACAATATGGTGCAATTTTATTGCACCATATAGGAATTGAGGCCAAGACTAGAATCTATAAAGCAACAGTAAGACCCATCATAACATATACGGCAGAAACTAGATCAGAAACATCAAAAACTAAACGACTCTTAGAAACAACTGAAATGAAAGTACTTCGCAGAATTACTAGTAAAACACTTTGGGACAGGGAAAGAAGTGAAAGTATAAGAAATACATGTGGATTAGAAGACATTAATGACTGGGTATCAAACAGAAAGAAAGAGTGGAATGAACACTTAAATAGGATGGACGACAGGAGAATAGTAAAAATTGCTCGTGATAAGCAGGAGCGTAGGGCGTCCTCGAAAGAGATGGAGCGACAACCTGAATGCAGAGCAATAGGCAAGTGACGAAGAATAAACAGGCGATTCGCCTAAAGTCAAGAAGGAAGAAGAAGAAGAAGAAGTTTCAAAATTGAAAATTAATTGTAACATCTTTAAAAGGCTAAGACTCGTTTTTTTCAAACGGAACTCCCTGCATATTTTTATGTCATTTGATTAAGTTTTAAGTTCTTTTTCGATCGCGTATAACCATTCCCTATAGCTAAAGTTAATTCTTTTCGAGTTTTAGGTAATTCGGTATCCTAAAACCTGTATTAGACAAAATAAGATATATGGTAGTAATACCATTGACGTAATACCTTCTGAAGTAGATTTATTTAGCTATTTTTCATAACAATGTTTATGTCAACAAACACAATTTCCATTATTAGGCAGATACGAATCCGCATATGACCTACGAAATTCGTAGACAAAATAGATGGTCGCTTGACGTTTGGGGTGGTATTGTTGGTAGTACTGTCATTGGTCCTCATTTTTTCGAGGGCCACATAAACGGCATGAGATATCGGCACTTTCTGTCCAACAACTTAGGAAATCTATTAAAGGATGTACCACTGCTAACCTAAAGACTTATGTGGTACTATGGTGACTCTAGTCATAACCATTTGTTAGTAAGGCAGCTGTTAACCGAAATATACGGCAATAAATGGAAGAGGTGGACCTATTGCATGGCCACCTAGATCACCTGATCTAATCCCATTATATTTCTTCCTATGGGGATACCAACCGCACCTGAGGATATGAGAGAGAGAGAGAATTGTCTTGCCTTATCAGCATATTAATTGATGAATGAATGCATGTCGAAATTTATTATTGCTTGATTCATTCCTCTCCATCCATAGTTTATCGAAACAGACTTTTAATACGTTTAATATGCCAATTGCATATAAAGGAATGAAATCTTTCAAATTTTCTATTTTTGAATACACTCCAATTTGACAGCCACAAATAACTTTAAACATATTCAACAAATAATAGGAGCGTAACTAGAATTCGGTAACTATAATTTTCGTGTTATATATAAAAGACGTCTGGGGAATTATAAGTTATCGTATATCAACCTTCCCTAAGCGACCTAGTTGCGACTTTATGGGAATTGTGATATAAGACCTTTGTGTACAGTACTATATAGAACTCTATAAACAACTAACTTTCAAAATAATCTAATTTTAGATGCAAAGTGATATGTGAATTTTTTATAACGTAATAAAAGTCGATGACGTCATAACTTGAAAAACGTTTTAGAAAATACTGATATAACGTATAATATTATATATATCAAAAAAGCCTTTTTAAACAATATGTCTTGATATTTAGGAACATTTATTTAATTAATTTTAACATTTCTTTAAGAAATTTAAGCTTAATTTGATTTATTTTTTTATTTTATTTCAAAGTCCCAGAAGATAAAAGATAAAAAGAAAACTGCCAAACATAATAAATGAAATATAGATGAAAAGAAGAGAGGTACCGAATGGATAGTAGATAGGATGTGGTACATACCAAAAAAAAAAGCAGAAAACTACAAAGGAATTACGTTTATGAATGTGGCGAAAGGAATAGTGGAAGGCTACGAGCGGGTCATAGAAATATTGCGAGGAACAGGCTTTAGAAGAGGAAGAGGAACTTAAAATAATATATACATAGTTAATTAAATAGTGTGCCACGATTATTGACCTAAAGGCAACGTTCTACAAAATAGACAGAAATTAATAAAGAAAAACATTAAAAAGAAGAGAAATATCGAAGGTAATTAGACAATTAATCAAGAAGAAGAAGAAGAAAGTCGAAGAAAGTCGAATAAATTCAAAGTATACAATGGGTTAAGACAAGGAAGCCCGAGGTAGCGTGATAGAGGAAGTGAAAAAATTAATATACTTATGATATGCGTTTACGAAAAATCGAGGCGAGAAAGGCAGGTGAAGGTACATGGTTCTAAATGAGACAGGACGAGAAAAAAATGTCCATAGAGACAAGAAAAATATATGTCGCCGGAAGAAATTCAAAGTAGATGTGAAAAAGGTAAACATGTAAAAACGAGATGAAGAGCTAAAAAATGTGAGTTTTGTAAGTTGTGAGGAGATTATGAGAGGCATAGGATGTTCGGATGTAGTGGAATAGAAATGGCAAAAAAGATAACAATCGAAGGGAGAAAGTGACGGTTATGCAAGAGGGAATCTGATAGGGGGAAAGAGACGTTGAAGAAAATAAAAATGATAAGAGAAAAATGAATGTAAATTAGTTATAAAACAAATTCTAAAGAGATTCCAGATTATATTTTCATTACGAACCTTGCATTGTTTTAATACATGGAATGGTGGGTTTGGAGTTTGAAATGACACCGATATTGTAAAAAATTGAAACCACAAGTTTAAATGCTTCCGACGTTTGGTAAGAATGGACGGAAACAGGCAAGTGAAGAAAATACGGCAAGCAAAACCCGAGGAATAAACAGGAGGGCAAGACACGTGTGACATTAATGCAAGGAATCTATTTACAGAAAATGGAAAGTGTTGGGATGAGGTTTTAAAGATGGCAGAAAGCAAAAAGGATTGCGAATTACCATGTAAAAACGTCGATTCCGGTATAAGAAGGAATAATTATGTATGTAGGTAGGAAGTCAATTTATGAAAGGAGTATAGGTAAAAATTAATAAAATATCAAATAAAAACTATTCCGTGTAAATATTTATTGATATGCCCGATAAAACTGCAATTGAAGGCATGAGAATGAAAAGTGAATAAAAACCATTTTGGACGATTTTAAGTTTTGACCAGTTTTCAAGATATCACTGAGAGCTGAAGAGTTTAAATGAAAACTGGTCTAATCCGCTTATTCTTTTGCTTACCAGTTAATACAAAGTGGTCTTTATGTACTTTTCATTCCGGGGTCTTAAATTGTTATACCCACCAAAAAATGAAGCATGTCAAAATTATGAAACACATGTATCAACGGAATAGTGAAATGGTCTCCAAGATCAGAGACGACGCTACTGATGATCTGATCTTATGTAATTATACATTTTCATTTGTATTAAATTTCCGGGCTCACTGAGAAATGTCACATCGATCTATTACACAACAATACATTAGGGAACCTACTAATGTTCGATAAAATGAATATTTCCCTATTTTTTTTTTTTTTTGTAATGTGCATATGAAAGAGTTTTTGTTTTATGCCACATGAGACTTTAAAAGCTTTATATTGTACGTTTTTTTTATCAGAGATTTAATGGCTCACACTGGTGCGGATTCTGCGTTTTAATTAACTTTGATAACTTTACCGACATAGTCTCTCACATAAATACTAAAAATAGATATTTTAATTAAAAACAGTAACTCGTCATTATTTTAAATAATTATTTGTTTCATATTTATCTGGAAATATACATTCAACATTATATTTTAAGCTATAATATAAACTTTTTGAGTTCCGGTCGTATTTGTGGTGAAATGTTGTTTTAGTTTTCTGCATTCGTACATTTTCCATATATTATTTGAATTCCAACCAATTCTGATGTGCGTATTTATTTAATTACATGCTTTGTGAAGTTAAATATACTTTGTTTTGAGAAATGAGATATATGATTGCGAGCACAATAATAACAGGCTATATGGTGCTTAAAAGTTATAAATGAAAAATATTGTTAAATATATTTGTCTGGAAATTTAAATGAAAATTTCATATCTTTTTGAATTAACTGTGTGTTCCAGTAAAAATAACGTTTATTTATGCAGGATGATGATACTTGGCACGATTAAATTTGTACGAAATGGATAATTCTTAATTAAATTTTTTTTCCCCAGCTTATTAATATTGTTGACATGCCGAAAAGTTATAAATGAAAAATATTGTTAAATATATTTGTCTGGAAATTTAAATGAAAATTTTATATCTTTTTGAATTAACTGTGTTCCAGTAAAAATAACGTTTATTTATGCAGGATGATGATACTTCGCATGATTAAATTTGTACGAAATGGATAATTCTTAATTAAAATTTTAATCCCCAGCTTATTAATATTGTTAACATGCCGATTTATTTGGTTGAGTATTCTCTATAGTCCAATACATTGGATTTAATTAAAAGTCTAGTTTAGCAGCTGAAATAAAAACTAGCTTGAAGAAATACGATTATGTATAGAAAATACATCAATGGTTTTGTGTTAGTAATTTTACTGTATTAGGTAATAAATATAAGTTCTGATCGTTGATCTGAAGCTATTCAATTCCCTGGAGCAAGCGATATTTTTTCTGTTGATAATTTTTGTAGTAATAACTTTTTTAGTGATGTATTCTATCTTTCCTCTGGTTCCTTTTTTTTGTAAACCCTTTGGTGTTTGCTCTGCCCAATAATTTTGAAGTTGACGGTGTGCATTCAAAGTGAATGCATCAGAACTCTTCCTTCTTTTGTCGACTTCTTGTTGAAGCTCTTTGCGTTTAGCATCTGTAGCTGGACGCGCAGTATTGAATTCAAAATCCAAAAAGGGGTCTATTTTTATATTGCATTCTTGCAGTAGTTTTGCAGTCACATTCCAATTAAATTTGATTACACTTTCTTTATATTCCGTACCGTCTTTTATTTTCATGTTGTATGCGTAGATTTGATACACGTCTGACTTGCACTGACAACTCTTGATGTTGCGTTAATCGCCCAGAAACTAACGTTAGTCTGCGGAGGTGAACGTTCAATGCAAGTCAAGCGTGTATATTCTTGGGGGCTATTTCATCTATTTATTATAGAGAGATGCAGTAAAAAATAATAACCTATTTATTTTGAACAGCATCAAACTATCATGAAAATTTTGCAGTAATTGGACATTTTTAAACAGATCTTTGATTTCATTGAGTTTTAAATTTAATTAGCGTGTTAAATTCTCATTATTGTACTGCACCTTGTATATTACTTTGTCTTCTAGTCCCCATGTTCTATAACTTTACAAAACATTTTTCTATACATATAGCATAGTATTATATACAGTATAATTATGTACAGTATAATGTACGTAGCCATGTGTTCTAGATATTATCTATATTAATTTGTGTCCAGATGATTCCAATGTGTCCATTAGTCTATACAGACCGATGCAGACTTTATTTTTCTGGTGCCGTACTTACTTGGTAAGTCTGCCTGTTTTTGACATAACAAGCTTGACAAGAATGCTCACCTCCGTAGACTAACGTTAGTTAGCGGGGCGTTAGTTGCGGCGCCCTATCGATTGGCGCCGCAACATGAAGAATTGTCCGCTACTTGACCATGGGAAAGTATTAGCCGAATGACTATGTCATTACCAAACCAACAGTCCGGCCATTGCGCAGACTCTTACAGTTAAGCTGTGAACAAATGAAATTTGATACACACGCTCGACATTGCATCGAACGCTCACCTCCGCAGACTAACGTTAGTTTCTGGGCGATTAACCCGTCGTCAGTACGGATGTTTTAGACGGACGTTTTGGCTATGACACCACAGGTTCGATTTGCATTGATCGCTCACAACAGCCGTACAGACGACGGGTTAATTGCCCAGAAACTAACGTTAGTCTGCGGAGATGAGCGTTCGATGTAATGTCGAGCTTGTGTATCAAATTTAACTAGGTAGCTAAATTGTTTTTGAAATGTAAATTATGTATCATTGTTAATAATTTATATAATTTCAATTGTTTCTTGAAATAATTCATTATATTTTAACATTTTTGCATTTTAAAATAAGAAAACCATATTTTTTATATTTTATTTGTTTATTATTAACTGAATTATATAGAAGTCGTTCGTGGAACGCAATAGAATATAATAATTTGTAAGGTTTGTTTAATCAACTAGAATTGAACGAAGTAATTGTTATTATACTTGAAGTCGTTTATTAGTTGGAAGCTCACGAATAAGAATACATATAGAATGATTGTTTGTACAGGGTGACAACCGGGAACCGGACGATTTTAAAATAAGTGTTACACAAAGAGTATTTTCAAGATAATAAAGATTTATTAACACCAAAATGAAGCTTACACAATGCCATTTAATATGTGTTTCCATTATGGAAGATAATGTCATGGAGATGGTGGCCATCGCGTTGGATGCAGTTTTCAACTCTGCCTGAAATCATCCATCACACGCTCCAACATCGCTCGGTCAATAGTCATGATTTCCTGACGAATGGCATCCTTAAGGTGGTCCAAATTACGGGGCTTGTGAACATATACACGATTTTTCAAATAACCCCAAAGAAAAAAGACACAAATTGACAGGTCTGGAGACCTTGGGGCCACGGCACATCCCCAAAACGTGAAATAACTTTTCCATCTTGCTGAAACCACACCTCCTGTGGATTTAGTACTTCTCTGCGTTGTTCTAGCGTTAAAAAAATTTTGGACCATCTGGTTAGAATTTACGGCAACTGTGCGCCCGTCTTCTTCAAAAAAATAGGGACCAATAACGTTAGTAGAGCCAATAGCGCACCACATTGTGACCTTATCACAATAGACCGGTCGTTCATGGCTATGTTCACGTATATGCCAGTTTAATAATACTTACAGTTTTTTTTCTTGAAACTGGAAGAAATACTAGGGATATTCATAAACTGCACAACTTTCAATTTGAGCTCGCATTTTACATTTACATTTTAGTTGTCTAATTTTTTATATAAAATATTTAATTTTAAATTCTTTTTATTATACAGGGTGGACCATCGTATAGCATATTCGCGAAAACTATATTTCTAATCATCTTAGGAACTTGAATCTAGCGGTCAATAATCTACAGTGGAAGTTTCTATTTTTTCAAATAGACGCTCCGACCGGCGTCAGGACGCCAAAAAGCAAAAAAATTATAATTTTATATATATATTTTTTATCAAGTCACTAGAATCAAAATATCACACACAACGCATTTCTTATATTAAAAATTTGGAAGGGGTCATAGATTTCAAATTAATTGGCCTAATTTTCCATGCGGAAATGTAAGTGATTTATTGCGACAACCTTCAATGACCCTAAATCTTGGTTGACAATGGTCGCTTAACCGCAAACAACCCATTGTAAATCAAAAATGGTGCAGCCGAAGAACTGCGAATGCTTTTCATTTCAGAACCGGACTTAATAATTTATTTTAAACCCGGTTCGGTAAAATAAATTACGTTTAAATATTATTATAAGTCTACAATGCTTTCATTTCTTCTTGGCTACCTTTCAAAAAAATAAACAACGGCAACAACTAAAAAAAAAACTAAACGTTCCGACGGTTTTAAATTCGAAGAGTACTGGCGGTTCGGTCCTGGATTTGTTAGGATCGACGACACCCAGCTTGCACCAGATGTGCGTCAGAATGAGTTTTATTGGAGACCCTTGTAAATCATATTGCTACCACCGTTTTGATGCCTCCTGTCATTTTGATGTTCTAACATAAATAATGCTATTATTGTTGATTATTAAATTACGATTTATTCAGTTATTATCCGAGTTTAAATGCCAACTTTTGTATAATCAAAATCTACATATCATGGAAGTGAGGCTGTAAAAAAAAATCCTGATTGCTTTATTACATTGATAATAAAACGCTATCAAAGTCAAATTTCACATTGATTATATTTTAGAAAAAAATATTCGGCCATTTTGTAGATTGGACATTTAAGATTATGCCTTATAATTTTTAGATTTTTTTGACAACTAAAAAAGGGTTTTATTTTGAATATACGATGGTCCAGCCTGTATATAGAATATGAAATAATATATATACGGATTTAGTGGTTTTTTGAATATTTAAATTTAGTATGTAAATTTTGTATAATTTATGTATGTATAATGTAATGTAAATAATGTAAATAAATAAATCTGTAATAACCTCTATAAAATCTGTATCTTTAAATCCATATACCAAAATAATCAATTTGGTTGTAAGTATGTACATTTTTGAATTTTGTAATTAATTTACAACTTTCCCAAGAATAAAATATACAAATATGACATCAACGTCTGCTATATTGTTACCAACGTAATGTAATTTTATTGCATAACCTTGTATATGAAATAAGTAAAATAATTTACACATATAGTAGTATTTTTCTTTATGTCAGTCATTCTAACATTTATTATATAACATTTATTATTCACTTTTAGAAAAGTCATATGAAGTTCTTTCTGTTCTGCAAATCTTCGCATTTTTATATAGTTTTACCAATCGAACCAATCTTGCACATCACCAATGTAATTTTTAATTTATTTTTGTTCTTAATTGAATTTCTTCACCTTTTGGACACAAGTGGTCAATCTTAATTAAGAATACACAATTACTTAATAATAAATATCTTTTTTTTTTCTAAAATGTTTCATAAAAGAAACTCTGAATTGTATGTCACTTAAGACGTATTTTTCTTTAAAAAAATTCATAGGTTCCTCTTTTAATGATTTTTTTTTATTTAAGATTGTCGCGGCCAGCAGGCCGCCACAGAGTCACCCCCACCAAAGGGTGAGTTGGGGTTGCCTGCGCATCTTCAACGTTTTGGCGGGCCGCCCCAAAGGCGCCCCCACCTAAGGGTATGTCAGGGATGCCTGCGTATCCTCCATGTTTTAAAAGACAGTTTAAAATAAACCAGCGAGAGTCTAAGATCAAACATCAACAGTTTAAAATAAACCAGCGAGAGTCTAAGATCAAACATCAACAGTTTAAAATAAACCAGCAACAGTTTAAGATCAACCATCAACAGTCGAACAACAACCAAGAGTCTAACAACAACCACAGACAGTGTAAGACCAACAACCAAGACTCTAACAACAACCACAGACAGTGTAAGACCAACAACCAAGACTCTAACAACAACCACAAATCGATCAAGCTGTATTCTCTTATCGTAAATATAGTTATTAGTTAAGGGTTCATCGTCTTTTATTTAACTTCCGAGCGTTCGTATAAAGTCACGTTCGCGGACAACCAAAGCTTCGCGGCGTGAACAAAGATGATAATTATAATTAAATAAATAAAGACAATCGTCCACAGATAGAAAGAAATTGGAATAAGTTGCACAAATGCATTTTACAAAGTACCAAGAAGATTACTTTTTCCAAGATGATAATTATAAATAAATTAAGTAATTATAAAACAAAGACAATCATCCGCAGATAAAATGAAACTGGAATAAGTTGCATAAATGCATTTTACAAAATCCCAACAATATGACTTAAGGTAGGGTGACCAGATTTGCTCACCATGAATGCTGTACACACATTAAAAGAGTATATGTCGAGTAAAAAAAAGGTTGTTATTTTGTTTATCCCTTATTATTTTATGTCAAGTAAAAAAAAATGTTATACCTTACATTATTTCATGTCAATTAAAAAAAGGTTATTCCTTACATTATTTCATGTCGACAAACAGCTCTTTCGCTCCATAAAAGGCGTTTTGCTATACATTCATGCTCAATGCTGGACATTTTACTATAAAATCATACTGAATGCTGGACTTTGCTGTACACTCGTGAATGCTGTACAGTTTGCAAAAATGCTGGACAATACAGCGCAATGCTGTACGTCTGGTCACCCTAACTTAAGGAAACATCCGTATTTATTAACATACCACTAACTTATAATAAAAATCTCAAATCTTTTCTACAATATTATTTTTACGGGCACCGTACCTTTACACATTGACTTAGAAGATGACCGATTATAACTATTTTTAATGGATCGGTAAATTTAGGCCAGCAGCCAGCACCCTAGTGATAAGCAGATCGTGACGCACGATTTAAAATTTCTCCATCTGACACTTCGTGTAAATCTCAGAAAGTTTGTAAAATGCACCTGTTTATTAATATAATCTTATATTGCAAAATTACTCGCAACTCTATTAAACAAATATTTATAGTCATTAAATCATTCGTAAATAATTATGGATGCAATTTATATTAGCATTTTATAATGCGTTACGATCGGCAAACGTGTTTCGTACTATATAATTATTTTCTTAGAGCATCTGAAATAACGGAAAGGTCAGTATTTAGTAAATGTGACGCGTGCACCTGTCGAGATACCTCATGGTACCATTACGAGGAATTGTTCACCTTATCCTATTTATTGGTATTGTTTCGTGTATTAAATAAAAAAAAAATTTATAGCACATTATATTCATTATTGTTTCAAATGCTATATCAAGGAGCTTCGTTTGCAAATTGTAAGGATGTTACCTGTGTATTTATTTTCGTTATAGAGATTTTACTCCCACGTATTATCGCGTCTTCTACACAGGCAATGCTCCATTTTTTCTGTATTACAGCGTGCGAGCGACCGATAAACGTGACAGGGCACGAACCGCGCGTGATCGTGTGGATTGCCGCTTCACGCATGAATAAATACTCCCCGTTGTGGTAAGAAGACCTCCTTCAAACACCACATTACTCGACTGGTATCTTTCCATTTTAGTTTTTAACCGATTTGCAATGATCTTGTTCAAGCTCTCGCAAACTAATTTATTGGTGCACGGTTAAACTACAGAAAAAAAACCGTACCTACAAAACAACCGCTAATGTGTTACTTACTTACGAAGTAGCATTAAATTACAAACTCTTAATATCTTTATAGATACAATATTCGTATATAATTAAATGTATAACAAAGCTTTATGGTCCGTAACATTATATTAGAAATATTCAGTTTGGTATTTATGACAAGAAAACAATTAAACGAACACGCAAAATATTTTCTCATTAAAGATAAATTATTGAGAAAAAGACAAGCTAGCAGATAAAATCAATTACGTTTAATATCGTGCATACATTTGTAAGTATATTTATATGTTTGCTAAGTACAATTTATTAACTTTATTATATTATATTATATATATATACAGGGTGTCACATTAGTGCGATATTCTTCGATATCTCCATTGTTATGCAAAATACAAAAAATATTGTAAGACGAAAGTTGTTTGGATTTATGGTCTCTACTACGTAAAATTATTTTCATTTATACGGAGTGTTTCGTTTGTGCGCAACCACATACAACTTTGCAATT
>JAFFZR010028572.1:0-11801 GCA_018397195.1 Lethrus apterus | reverse complement strand
GAAACATGCAATGAGAACAACAATGCAAGTGAATTATATTTTTATGAAGCCTGACGATAAGTGCAATTTTTGTTTCTTACGTCATTGACTGCCCTTATAAAATCGTCTTGAGTGTATCTCTCTACAGTTTTTTTACTTACTTCTGGGCATATTTTTTCTTTTCTGGAAAGAAAAACACGATTTTTTTATTTACCCGAAGATTTACATTTACCCCACAAGTACATTTCATTGGGGTAATTGTAAATACTTATTTGTACCGAGTAAATTAGTAAGTAACCTTGAACTTAGGTCAAAGAAATAAGTTTCTGTACAAATTTATCATTATAAACAATAGACAGTTCGAAACTTATCGTTCAGTGCCTTTAATGTAAAATATGAAGTGATATTACTGAAACGAATTATGAAGTTAAAAACAACACGCAAAACTTTTCGCAACATCACACGTTCAATCCGTCGAATTGGATCTAAATTGTGCGGTGCGTTACCGGCTGGGTTGTACCAAATGGCGTAATGGTGCGGAACCATTCAGTTTTAAAATTCTAATATTATTAAGCACTGTTCATAATTACCCCTAGTTTACAATTAGCCCACTTGACCCTATTACTTAAACTCGACTAGCCTAATGACTTCACATCCTAACAAAAAGCATATTTTCTGTTCTTCTTCATCGAGCAGTTTCCTCAATATTTTCTGTGCCACGCGAGTCGATTCGACATCACCGACCGCACAACTGAATAAAATCTCCACGGCAAAAGTTGTAAATTTCTCCAAACTGACGACCACACCGACAACTTCCAAATACATCCGTAGAGATTCCAACCCGTTGTGCGCAATTTTTTGCAACAAATCTTCGACTTCATCGGGGTAATTCCGTGCAAACGTTTTAAAACATCTAAGCAAAGACCGCCCTAGCATTTTGCATTCGTGGAGAGACGAGCAACTCCATTAAATTTTTATAAAAAGAATTCCTAACCTCAATGGGTATGTGCCGAACCAACAATACAAAACTATCCAAACCAGCCACTTGCACATTACATTCTTGCTCGACGACGGCTGCCAAACACAAATTCGGAATTGTCTTCAATTCATCAAAATTGTCTATGCTTGAATTATCGTAATTCAAATACACCTTATTCTGTACAGTTTCAGTTAAAAGGTATAAATTTATCAACAACGCAAGGACGTCTTTCATGATGAAATCGGCACATTTTTTCGAAGCTTCCGCCACGCTAATTAAGATTTTGGACGACACTTCCAATAGCTTCGTATCTGGTAACAAATTCCCTTTGATGCTATCAATTATATCTCGAAGGATAAACAGATTTTGTATGATCACTGTATAATTAATAAATTGAATAACTCGAACTCTAGTGGTTACGACTCAGTTTCAGGTAAGCTTTTGAAAAAATGTCAATCTCAGTTGTGTCACATCTTGTGCTGAGACTGGTGTGTATCCGCATGTCTTAAGCGTCGCAACAGTAGTTCCCCTTTTTAAAAAAAAGGTGATGCTTGTGATTATAATAATTATAGAGCAATAAGTCTTCTTCCCAGCGTTTCAAAAGTTTTTGAATTAGCTATGAAAGAACACCTTGAGTCTTTTTTCCGTAAAAATAATTTACTCACGTCTTCTCAGCATGGCTTTACGCGGAACATGAGTACTGACTGGGACAGCCCTCTGTGAGTTCTAGGCGAAAATTGTCAGTGAGTTAGATAAGATGTGCTGCGGGAATTTTTATAGACTTTTCCCATGCATTTGATATGGTTTGCCATGAACTCCTGTTGTTTAAGCTGGCCAGATATGGCGTTCGCGGAAAGCAGCTAGACTTGTTTGGGTCGTATCTCGAAACCAGAACACAATATGTTAAAATTGGTGTAGGTCGGAGTTGCAGTCGTGCTCTTCAGCAAGGGGTTCCCCAAGGGTCCCTTGCTATTTTTAATATACGCAAATGATTTAATCAGTTACCTGAAAAGGTGCTGCTGCAGTTATTTTTTACGCAGATGACACCAATATTCTGGTATGCGAGAATAATATGGTGGCATTGACTAATGTTTGTGAAGGTCTGTACAAAGAAGCGCTAGTATGGGCAAATAATATTCGTTTGGCCATTAACAAAGGAAAACTAATGTGATTGTTTTTTCATCGCCGCGACAGATAGCTGAAGAACTGATTCTATTTGATGGTTGTACTGATTCTGTGAAATCTGCTACGTACACTAAAATGTTAGGAATTTCCCTCGACTGTAAACTGCAATCGCAGGAGCAAATAGGCAGCCTTTGCTCTAAATTGCGATCCGCATGTTACGCTGTAAACATATGCTCCTTAGTTTGTCCTACGCTACACCTGCGATTCGGAATATTAAACTGGGGTGCGAGTATTTGGGTGGAACGGGTGTTTTTGTTACAAAAATGTGCTCTTCGGCATAATTTGTTGTCTTTCTCGTCGCGATTCATGTCGAGAGGTTTTTAATGAATTGGGGATTCTGACTGTTTCTGGAATTTATATCCTTGAGGCATGTGTATATGCACAACGAAATAAGGGTTACTTAATCGCTCTGATCACAGTCACAATACTCGATTTGGGGAACTGCTTTTGCCTGAGCGTCACAGGTCGACTTTTTATCAAAAGAGTTTTTTATATAATGATTTTTTAATTGTCTTCCTGCTATACAATACACCGTCTATACAATTGACGAATTTTTTGTTTAGTGTATATTATTATTATTTTAACGACAGTTATTTAACTGAACTTTATAATACGATCTATGACTTTCTCTATACTGTAGATATTTTTAATTGGAGTAGACAATAAAATTATTATTATTATATATTATAAATTACCTTAGATGTTCCATTTTAAAGATATTACTCAGTTAAACTTTTGGCTTTGGAGAGAACAATAGAAGCAAAGAAACCATAACCAATATAAAAATGTAGTAATTTTTTAAGCTATTACAGCATTCTTCTTATATTTCAACATGGATTCCCAGCAATGCTTGCTCAATTCGTAATTCGTACGTATCAGATTTCAATTAAACTCAAGAAATTTCGGACATTCATATTTAAAAAAAAAAAACCTTTGAAAAATAGACCTCTGAACACAATGTTCACAAGTTAAACGTTTGCGTAGTGACGAAGAAGAAATAGGATCTCTTGCAAAATGAACACAAGCTACCAATTCTTCGTCGCGTTTAAAAAGAAAGAAGACAAATTTTAAAATTTTGCATTTGAAAAAAATCACTGGTGAGACAATATTTTTGATATTTAAAATGAAAATTGATTTAAAATTCCTTATTAGATGTGAGATAAAATTATAGTTATTTTTTAAAATGTTTTTTACAACAGAATATCCCCATACGATTTTCGAAGCTTTCATTTCACACATTCATTTGAAAGAAATTTGAGTCCTTGTAAAAATAGTTAACTAGTTAAAACTAGTTAAAAGAAACAAAATTGCTAATTATACATCATCTATTTATGTTCTATTTATATTTTTAACTAATGATTAGTGGCAGGCATGTTTATCAGTATTTATGTGTAAAATTTACACATTAATATTGGCATGTATAGTTTAAGTAACGTTACCTGAACGCTACTCACGAGAAATGTATGACATTAATTTGAACCAAATATCTAATTATTTAGAAAACATTATTGTTCGCTGTAATTTAATTACAATGACAGTACCAAACACAGTTACAGAATTTTTAAATTAAATTCGCTGTAAAATTTCAACACGTCTCAAAGTTACAACAAATGAATTAATATATAATATTAAATACATAAATAAAGCATTGTCATATTGTAATTAACGTGAAAGAAACGTACGTGGTCTCAAAGTCATTATGGAATGCGACGTTAAAATAAGAACAGTTTTTATAAAAATAATCACGATTAACAAAAAATAGCACTTTATTAGCATGCGGATATTTAAACACAAGAATGTATGAATCACAGGTTATAATTGGTTCATAATTTGTTTGTTTAATATTTTCGTGTAATTTTAAATATAAAACAGATGCTAACATTTATTTTAGTTTACAGAAATAGTAACAGTTAATTGATGAATTCAACTTGTTGATCTTCAAATTTGTTTTATAAAAAATAGAACCATATAATAAATACTGTACACAGGAGATTACGGTGAAAGTGTGTTTCATCTATTGTTGAAACTTGATTGAAAGCAAAACAGTGAATTGAAAATGATAAAAACCTAAGAAACTGAATAAAATTTTTAATAGTTAAGATTTAGCAGACTTAGACGCAAACAAGGATTCGTAATTTGTAGAAAGTTTTGTGAGATCGATTATGCTTTTAAATGTTTGATACAACGTACATACAACAATCACGAGTCATATATTTTTGCAGGCATATTGCTATAGTAAATTAATCCTAAAAAGAACTAAGAAATGATATCTACAGTAACGACTAGGTTTCGTTAACTTAAAGTCTGATGCAAAAACACTAAATACTGATTATTAAAGAGCGGATTCTATGCTAATTGCATATTGCATGCATATTTTGCATATTTGGGCATTTTGTCCAATTTTCGCATACTTCTAAAACACGTGCATATACAGGCTGTAATATTAATGCGATATTCTTCGATAACTTTTTTATGCAAAATACAAAAAAAAATTTAAAACAAAAACTATTTTTAGTCATACGGAGTGTTTCGTTTGTGCGCAACCACGAACAACTCTAAAATTTTAAAAGGAACACCCTATATATTATTACATTTTTGAATTCCCTGGGTAATTTTAATATAAGTTTGTATAAGATAATATTTCGCTACTGCGCGTGGAAAACGAGATAAGTCAAAATAACTGACATTGTGTAAAATGAGATAAATGGACATACTAGTAAGGCTTTTGATACATTAGGCGTTTTACGCAATAGGCGTTTCACGGATTAGGCGTATTCACGCATTAGGCGCATTCACGGATCTACTAGTATGTCCATTTAATTCATTTTACACAATGTCAGTAATTTTGACTTATCTCGTTTTCCACGCGCAGTAGCGATTTGTCTATGTCTATTCGGTTTTAAGATATTTGCATTTGTTCGGAAATTTTGACAGCTGACAGTCTTCGGCAAAACGCCTATAGTTCAATAACGAAATGCAGCAAGATCATGAAATTTTATGCAACGCTAGAGGGATCTTTAGTGATAATAGTGAAAGCATTAGAAATTCGATATCTTCTTTTTGAAACAATTGAAATGCGGAAAACTTAATTTTTTTTTTTAGTCAAAAGCAAAATTTAATAGTCTATTAATTTGAAATTAATGATTTTCATATTTCATCTAAATTGCTCGCATATAAATCCGCTCTTTACTGATTATATGGATTAATACCAAAAATAATTGGTCACCACTCAGGCATGTGTAAAATATCCGAACACCAACACCTTAGCAACCAAGATCAACAAGAAACGACAAAGACTCAAGCAATTTAAAAATAGCAAGATGAATTTAATAAAGATAGATCTAAAGTGGTTAACAAAAAGGCTAAAATAGAAATTACGTAAATGGTGTTTTGTTTTTATTGTACAATATCAGTAATATTTAAAAATCTTAATCATAAAACAAAAAGATTACTCTGATGCATTTTCAAAAAAGCATTTACATATAATATTGGACTTTACATTATTTATTAGAAAATCTAACAATGCTTTCCGGGTTTTCCATTAAGCTATCCAAGAAGTTAATTAAAACACATGCTATAATTGAATTACCTATCGTGCAATTGATTATATATTGTATCTCTGTCTTTATAAATGACTGAAAGAGGCTCATACAAAATATTTGCTTTATTGTTATATGTAGTAAATATGAACCACATTTAAGGACAAATAGCTATGACATTTATTAATGTTAGTATTAGTGATTAGAGATTTTCATTTTCAAATCACGTTTTCTACTACACATAAATTTTTGTCGTTACTTTATTACTGCTTCAGTACTACTAATATTACTCCTAAAACAAATAAAATGTTTACTGAACTTATAGTCTTGATTAAAACAAATATTTCTTAAGTCAGCAGTCGATAGAAAGAATTTTACCTCAAGTTGATTCTACATTTCCAAAAGCTATTCAAATCTATTTAAAAAGTGTTCTATTGTCGAGTGGAGTAGATTAATAACTAATAACATTACACAATTGGATTTTTGTCGTCCGATTGTCGGTTTATTCAAGTATAATGGTAAAACGGAATTACCAATATTTATGAAACTTATAGGATGTAATTAACTCGAGTTCACATATACGAGAAAAGTCCCAATATCGCTTTAAGAAATGCGTGCAAAACGCTTAATTTCATAACGAATATAAGCATAATACAATCACTTTCATATGAAATGTACATACATACCACCCAGAAAAAATAATGCTACGAATGTAAAACTTGGGTAAAATGTTGCTTTATTATCAAGTATAAGATCGTCATGTCTCGATGGCAACAATTTACCGGCGAATTTCTTCTTTTTTTTGGGTTACATGCATACCGTCCAAACCGCATAGTGTCAAGAGCGGCGTGGTTGGATTGATCAATGGAGTCAAATCGTCTTTAGTGACGAGTCTAGGTTTTGTTTGTGAGTAAATGATGGCCGTAGAAGGGAACGACGATATCGAGGAGAACGAAGAAATTTGCAGTTTGCTGAAAGACGTCACACAGCCTTAACACCTGGTCTGTTGGACGAAGATCACCTCTTGTATCCAGACACATTGAAAGCACATCGTTACATCGATAATGTTTTAGAACCAGTGGTAGTGCCGTTCATGCAGACGTTATCTAATGGCATTTTCCAACAGGATAATGCAAGGCCACACAACATGACACAAAAGTACTTGCAGCAAGCACAGTTGCAAATGTCCTGGTGTGCGCGATCACCGGATTTATCGTCGATCGAACACATGTGGAATATTATGGGTCGACGACTGCGACATTTGCCCAGGCCTCCTGATAACTTGGACGACCTGAGACACCACCTCCAAGTTGTATTGGACGATATACCACAGGAGGACATAAACCACCTGATACAAAGCATGCCACGGAGAGTAGTAAATGCCTGCATTGCTGTGCATGGCGATGTGACCCATTATTAATTCGCTTCTGGGAAGTTGTTAATTTCTGTTACACAAAATTTGATAGTTTTATACTTGATAATAAAGCAATATTTTACCCAAGTTTTACATTCGTAACATTATTTTTTTTCTGGGTGGTGCATTTCATATGAAGTGAGTGTATAATTTGATAATTCCTTTAATGGAATATTTAAAATTATCAAACACTTTTACACTACACTTTTATGTGTAAATAAATAGTGTGTATTATATAAATTTATTACATTTTTACACATTCTTATTTGATATATCGTTAGAATATAGAAACAAATAATAAATGCGCAAATAATAAAGAAAAAAATTTCTCAAAAATATTTTCATATAAAATCATCATCTAAACGAAATCCATAATAATTATGACATGTAAATTTACATAATTTCTTAACAATTTTAAAAATAAAGCATGACTTAATATAAAAAAAAAATAAATTAGGGCATATCGTATAATTAGATTGAGTATCACAAATGAAAATAAATATTTACTGAAATAATTTTTTTAAAGATATTTGTCAAAAAGATCAATATTGATTTCATTTTTAGCATGTGATGAATAAATTAAACAAATATTGCATTTTTTTCATGTTTGTAATACGAAGGTTATTTCAGAATTGATACACAAATACCTTCTAGAACACATTTTAGAAAAGGATGGGCATTACAAATGCGACAGTTGACATCTAAATAACAATAGTGTTACCGTCACAAAATGGAGCAGGAAGCGCTTAAAACTAATATATCATTTAGTTTATAGAAATTTTGAAAGAAATCAAATTAACAGACAGTGGAATAACAAAATACCAAAATAAACTGTCATCACCAATCAAAATAACACTGAACCATGGCCTTTGACTTAAGCGACGTTATAATACAACATATTAATACAATAATACAACAGTTATAATATAACATAACACTACAATGAAGATTACATTCAAGGATTGTAGTAAGTAAGACGCTAGTAAATTATTTATTAGAGTATGTTTCATTATTGCTGGGCAGCATATATTTTAATGGAACACATTATTTATTGTTACACATTTAGGTACCTCTCTAGCTATTGTTCTATGCAACTGTAGATTTTTTTTTTCTGATAGTTTGCGCATTTGCCGCGTTATTATTTTTTCTGTGAAAAATTTGATTAAGATTAAGATCCTAATTTTAAAATCGGCGTGCTTATGTTAATTTTATAAATTAAGAGATGACTGATCTAGTGGCTTAGTCAGTAGGCTAGTAATCGCAAGATCTAAGATTCAAGTCTACTTTTAAACATTGGAAATTTATATCACACATAAGTTTGTAATGTTTCTGACTTTGGGTTGGCCTTTCGATCGACTATTTTGATTAGGTTTTCCGTTTCCCTAATCCTAATGAATGTTGGAATAGGTTGTAACACCTGTAAGAAGGTCGTGGCCGCACCAAAATTCTCTCTCACCACAAATTCTTAGAACTTAGGGCATAATGAGAAAGGAAACCAGCGAGAAAGAAATTTAAAAAAGAGATACGATTTGATATTTTGTGAACAAAGGCCAGTCTCTATGTTGTTATTTGAATTGCTGCATTATACAGGGTATATGTCAATATGTCAAAACAAGATGCATTTAATATTATCGCCTCAGTTAGCATCTGGGAATGACCCTGGGTACGAAGCTACGCTGGAAGACGCACATAAAGAAATGCTTAAATTAAAATACAGAAATATGTATGCTAGTACACAAATCCAAACTCACTGTACAGAATAAATTGCTCATCATAAAGAAGGATTAAAACCCGTAAGGGCTTACAGTATAGAACTCTGGAGATGTGCCAGGCCTACAAACGTCGAAATGGTTCAAAGAGTACTGAAAGACATGAGACATTGTTAATGCTCCTTGGTACTCGCGAAACAACGACATCCATCAAAACCTCAAAATAGAAAGAATTGAGGCGGAAATACAACGTTTCGCCTAAAAACACGAAGCCAGGCTGAATAACCATATCAACGTTGAAGCCATCCATCTCCTGGACCATGGGAATGAAATAAGAAGGCTGGAAAGAATAAACCACAAGACCTCATGTAGTGCTAACTCTGTAAACTTAAGTAGTAATAAGTTAAATGTAAGCTACTAGTTAGTTCCTACGACGAGTTGTAGTATTAGCACAAAATTAACTTTGTGAAAGTGCATTTTTAAAAATCTCTCAATTCCTACGAATTTTTATATTATTGTTCACCAAAAATATTGTTTAAAATTTTAGAAAGGAATTTTAGCACCATATACATATACAAAATACAGTCTTACAGCAATGCTGAAACATGAATCGTTCGAGGGATGCGGTAGGATTTTATAGGATATTGTAAATAATAAAAAAAGCAATTATCTTTCCCAGCCTATGCGGCCAAAAATTTGACTCTAGCTAAATAATAACCCAACTATATTAAAAGCATTATACAGTATGTTTCTGATAAAAGTAGACAGCTCGTATATCTCGTGAAATATTTTTTTATCGAAAATCGCTGAGACACGTCAAAAAAGAATGGCAGGGGGACATCTTTTGACGTAAATGTCAAATGTTTATTTTCATCCTCCTAGCCCCCATGGTTCCCCCATTGTTGAAAATTTGTGTGAAAACAAGCGCAAAAGCAAACATAGCATAAGCAACATAAGCTTTATAAAAAATGACCGAGACACGAAGAAAAGTAATGATGGGGACATTTGTCAACGCAACGATCAGATGTTTATTATTGTGGTATTTGGGGTCTTGCATGTGAAAATAAGGTACACTTTAAAATACGATACATTTATTTCCACTTACCAAAACGCACTGACCAAAATTATATACATTGTTTTTTACCAGAAGATACAGATATTACAATTATTATCCTCTAAGATCTGTAGTCGCCCCCTTCAAAATTCGAAATGGCATGGCACCTTGTGTGGCGCATCGTCGAAAAGAAAATTTTGTTAGGTGCATCGGTGGATTCTGTTTTTTTATTCAGCTAAGCCAGAATTTTGTATCGAAAATAATTACTTAATTTACAAAAACCACCCTCGATGTCAAGCGTTAAAATGCATTCAGCTGTCATTGGCATGCGTGTTTAAGTTTTATGGTTTATTTGATTTTACTTTTAATTTCAAGCGGAAATACTAATTAATAATGAAATTAATTTAAAAAAAGAATGGCTCAAGACGCTGCAAAATTTACAATTTCATACGTACAGTTTCTATCCTTTGTTGACCTCTGTGAAGATCAAAGTGAAAATAAAAACACTAACAAAAATTTATTTTTTAAAATACCTAAATAAATAAACAATTGAGTAAACAGAAAAAACAAATTAATTTAAGTAATTAAATATTCGAAATTTGTACCATTTAATAAAATCCTTTATAATGGATTCCTAATAAAATTTTCTTCACAAAAGGTGCCATGCCATTTGGAATTTTTCTTAGGGGATAATAATAAACATCTGATCTTTGCGTTAAAAAATGTTCCCAACATTACTTTTCTTCGTGTCTCGGTCATTTTTTAAAAAGACATGTTACTTATGCTATTTTTACCTTTGCGCTCGTTTTTACACTAATATTCAACAAGAAAAAATGAATGTATCTATGAATTCCTTATAAAATTCCGTTTCTGATGATGTGCCACACATGATATCATGCAACTCCAAATTTTAGAGGGAGAACCAAGGGGGCTTGGGGGATAAAAATAAACATTTGACATTAACGTCAAAATATGTCCCCCGTCATTGTTTTTTGACGTGTCTCGGCGATTTTCGATAAAAAAAATATTTCAAAAGATATTCGAGCTGTCTCTTATCAGAAACACACTGTATATAGGTATATACAATGTTAGTCAAAAGTATGGAATGGGGGGTATTTCCGTAAATATGAACTTTATAAAAAAATGTCTTCAATAGAAGTTTTTTACTAATTATTCTCCATTTCTTAGCCTACTCATTGTTTTTGTATGTCAACGCATTTCCATGGAAACTTTTTTTTTGTTTTTTTTTTAATTTTTTTTCAATAAATCCCGACGTCCTATCCTATTGTGTGATCACATTGTACCTGACATTGCACATTTATTTTCAGATGAAGATCGACAAGGAATGCCAAACCGCAATGTTTGGTTTCCACAAGACGGCGCTACACAACATTATGGAGTTGATGTTCGCCTGTTTCTGAATAACATCTTTCCAGGTCGTTGGATAGGACGTCGGGGATTTATTGAATGGCTTGCTAGGTCGCCTGATTTGAGTCCCCTAGATTTTGTCCTCTGGGGTCATTTAAAAAATAAAATTACAAAGAGGAACCAGAAAATTTGCAAAACCTGGAAGCAAGAATCGGGCATGAAACTTGGTCTTAGTGGCACTGTTTCGGAGTTATTCGACTTTTTAAAAAAAAAACTACTCTTGCAGTGTTTTCGGAATTTTGAAGCATCTCCGAAACTAATGTGCGAAGAGAGCTGCGGTTTTCACCATTCGATTTATTAAGATGCATTTTATTCCTCAATACAAATTGAAACAATTATAACGTGAAATAAGAACGTTGGAATTTCAGACTTTTCAATCATGGCTAACGTGATTTTTTTAAATGCAACACTATATTAATTGTGGTATCATCGGATAGAAAATCTCATTCCCTTTCACCTTTATTAATACATGTTGGCATCTACAAGTAGTAGTTTTGTAGTTATTTCCGTTTTT
>JAFFZR010028571.1:0-11805 GCA_018397195.1 Lethrus apterus | reverse complement strand
ATTTAAAATAAGAAAGTTTGTGCCGACTTCCGGTATAACCGGAAGTCGGCCATCTTTGTACATATTTTTAGTTGATAGAGAAATTTGAATTATTAATGCATACAAAGTTTCAGAACTGAACTACTTTTAATAACGGAGCAATTGAACTTTCCATTTTAGCTGGGACACCCGGTATAATATTCATTTCATACTTTGGATTATGATCTTCTAAACAATCATTTATCTTTATAATATTTATAATATTTTTAAATTTTATTTTAATATTAGATTAAATCATAAAAATAAATTAGTGTTACTAAAGATAGAATTAGACGCGTTTGAAGAATTGAAGAATTAGATGATTTTTTTTATTAAAATAACTTAATGGCTGCAATTTTTAGATTTTTTTGTGTTAATAAGTTATAAATATTTCCAATTTTTTAATTCGCCTCGTGCGTAATTTCGGTAAGTGTCCATAAATGTCCTGTGGGAGCGAACATTTTCTAACTACTTAACAATTAACAATGCAGTGCGCTTTATAAAAGATGTAGCTGAATACAATGGAAAATTCCAGGAAACGAGAAAATTATTCTATGATTTTGGATAAGATAGTCAGTATAGTAATTGGCCTGTAATTATTTGTAATTTTGAATCGCCCGACCTCGTCATTAAATCGTCCAAAAGTCCAGATATTTATTCAGTGTATTAGTTTTGCATTAAATCCGTATATGAGCTTAGTATCTTTTGCTTTTAAATTAATTATAATTGCATCGATTTCTTCTTCATTAAATGAGATCAAGTAAAGGGATTCTAGAATAGAAGGAATTTTTTAATGCATCTGGGTTCTTCCATAAATTTTACAATATAAGATTATCTATATTATAAAAGAAAGAATTGAACCGATGGGATACTCTCTATATAGACGCTTACTTGCTTTCATGTTTGATGAAGTCAGCTATTATAAATATTCCTCAGGTCCTCTTCTCCACATGTCATGTAAAGTTACCATAATTTACAAATACAAGTTTTTTTATCATTTTTTTGTCTGTTTTATTCATATACGGTGTGGGATTAATGTCAGGAATTTTAAAAAAAAGCGAACTCGGCCGGTGTTTTAAAAAACGCTGAAACACGTCGATTTTATTTTTTAAAAATACACATTAATATTTGCCATTCACCTGCCGACTTTCATTTGTTTTGTAGTTATGACGTCATCACAAAAAAATTTAAATGACAACGTACATTTTTTTAGTGGAATCCGATTTATCTACCCTTTATGACCGCGCAAAAAAAATCATAAGGTTGCACTAAAAGAATTCTGATAAAAATCGGTCTGAAAATTGAATGTTGGTTGGGATTAAAAAAGTATGGAATATTTTTAAAAAAGCGAACCGAACCGGTTTTTTAAGAAACGCTAAAACAGGTCGATTTTATTTTTAAAAATACACATTCACCTGCCGACTTTCATTTGTTTCGTAGTTATGACGTCATCACAAAAAAATTTAAATGACGACATACATTTTTTTAGTGGAATCGGATAGTGATTTTTCTACCCTTTATGACCGTGCAAAAAATCATGAAGTTGCATAAAAAAAATTCTGTGAAAAATCGAGCTGAACATTATTATTACTATTATTATCATGGTATCTTGATTATTCACTCGCTACAAAGGTTTTAAGATAAAAACGAAAGGTACTTCAACAAGAAACTTACGTACCGTTCATGGTCGGAATTATTTGTTATCTAGGATAATATCAACATTCAATTTTCAGATCGATTTACCTCAGAATTTTTTTAGTGCAACCTTATGATTTTTTTGCACGGTCATAAAGGGTAGAAAAATCACTATCGGAATCCATTAAAAAAATGTATGTTGTCATTTAATTTTTTGTGATGACGTCATAACTACAAAACAAATGAAAGTCGGAAGGTGAATCGCAAGTATTAATGTGTATTTTTAAAATCTAAAATCGACCTGTCTCAACGTTTTTTAAAAAACCGGTTGAGTTCGCTTTTTTTTAATATTCCATACTTTAATCCCATCCTGTATAATTCATATTTAACTTTGCCAAATTTCATTTTCCTCTTCTTCCATTTTAATCTGTAGTTTTATTGCTTTCATTTGTCAGTGAATATTTTTTCCCTTTTTCATTTGTCCTTTCATCATATTAGTAAACGTCTTATCCTTTACTACTTTCTCTTTATTAATTTTTTCTTCTTCTAAATTTAAATCGCACGGTTTTAATGCAATATTTTTTTAGAAAATTTTGATTTGATAAAAATATATTTTTTTTATTTTTCTCTCTTATAATTTTGTCTTTTAATTAAAAAACCCACTGTGTTCGCTTAATTAAACATTGAATTGGAAAACTTTTTTCAAATGAGTCCTAATTTCACTTTTTAAAACAAACAACTGACGTGAAATCTTTCAAACTGAATTAACTTCCACAGAAAGAAAACTTTGTACTAATCAAAGTTATCCCTCCACCTGAACGCGCAATAAATTATTGGACTGAGCTCAAGCAACTCCGGAAGGTGTCGCGGCAATTTCAAGGATATTTTAAATTGCGATAATACGTTCAGAAGGCGTTATAAGCGTCTGTTAAGTTGGCAACTAATTTCACCTCAAGCGGACTAATTCCGCACCCTTCCGGGACCATTGTGGTAGTTTATATTGTGGAAAACTTCAGGAAAACTCCGCACTTGAAAAGTTTGCGAATCGAAAACAACTCGCAAGTGTTCCTTGTTAAGATGGCGTCAAGACCGACAGAATTGTCGCCTTCGGTTAAATTGAAACTCGACCGAGATTTTCGCGACCGAAACAACAAACAAACTTCCTTTTTCGTTTAGTTTTTTGTTTTTACTATTTGGAATTTACATATTTTATTTTTTTACACATTTTACACATTTTATTTAAAAAAGTGCTTAAGAAAATCTACCTTTGCATAATGTAAATTTGATATTTGCTGACACTAATTTATTATTACATTAGTTTTTCAAACTGAAAAAAAAACATTATTATAAGGAATTATGCAATGTGTTGAATTCTCTTTCCAACTATTATATAATTTTATACATTTACGTTAGAAAAATATTGAAAAGTCAGTGAAACAGTTTTCATTCGATATTAAAAATTTATGTTTTTATTTTTCTAACTTTGCGGAAAAATTCAGTTGTGGACATCAGTGGAAAGTTACATTAATTGAAATGTATGACTAAATCCTGGAAATAATAGGAATTCTTGAAGAACACATTTTCATGTAAAACTTCCTAAACTTCAATTTTTAGTTGGATTGTCGAAAAATCGTAGAAAGGAAAACACTAATACTTACACTATACTACTATATCCCAGAAATGAAAAACAAAAGAGCTACTACGATATTAATACAGGTCACCGCACACGGGATAACTTCGTTAGTAGAGAAGCTACGATGTAGGTCAATAAATCAAAAATGTGTAGTTTTTTCTGCTGATTACAATGGCAATTTTTTTATGAGACACGCTGTATATTTCTGTTTATTAATTGATAAAATGTTAAATTTTACATAGAATACTCTTGTAATAGTACAACCGTAAAATGAAAGGTCAAAAACTTAGGACGAATTTTAATATAAAATAAGTAAAGAGTATGAAACCAAGCAATTCGGAAATATGACTGGCAATTGTTTTTTTTTTTGAGTACGCCATTGTAATCAACAGAAAAAACTACACATTTTTGACGTATTGACCAACACCGTAGCTTCTCTACTAACGAAGTTATCCCATGTGCGATGGCCTATATTAATCTCGTCGTAGCTCTTTTGTTTTTCATTTCTGGGATATAGTAGTTTAGAACTTTTTGTGCAAAATTTCATTTTCTACCGACTGTTACATAAATATACAGGTTGTTCTATTAAAAAAAAATCTAATTATCTGAGTTGGCACTGAAACGTGATGCGCAATTGTTTTTTTTTTGTGGACAATTGCAATCAGCGAAAAAATCACTGCATCTTTGCTAATTTAACCGACTCTGTAGCTCCAAAAATAATGAAAATAGCAATAGTGCGCCGATAACTTTGAACAACCTGTATATTGTTATTTATAAAACAAACATTCGCTTTCATATAACATAAACAGAGGCAACTTTGTTTGAAAGACCAACAACAACACTAAAGCTAATTGAAAATGATATCCAAGCCTGTGGTATATTATTAAATATAACACAAAATAAAGGGTACAAGAAAATCACATGTTTAATTCGTTCTTGACTGTATAATGTAATGTGTCTATAAAAAGGGTTCATTTTTCGTGGAATTTGCTCCACTTTGTGCATTTTTTTTTCGAATGTTTTTTTACAGGTAAATGGACGTAACTTCATACATTTACTGCATTGCCGCCAGTGTCTCTAGTAATTCTATAATTTTTGTTCTTCTTAGATCATTAGTTTACTCTTTAATTTTTCAACACAAAGTTAATTTCTTTAATTTCTGAAATATCTATTCTTTAATCTGTCATATAACCCGCAGTCTCTCCGCTGTTTCAGTGAATTACCACTTCCACCCAGTTTTCTTTCATCCCCCAACTCCAGTCCCTCGCATTCTTTCAATAAGTAGTTCCACTCATCCTTTTCCACCCGACAGAACCTACATCACACGTATTCCGCTCGAAACGAAAAAAAGCAAAAAAAAAGTAACTATTGAAGTATTTATTTTCCCTTTTTTTTTTCGTTTCCACATCCGAATCTTGATAGCAATCCCTCTTCCATTCCTTCTCTTTTGCACTTCGAATACTCCTGCAAGGTACCATGTTATACAGTTTATTGTATGTTCGTAAGAATATGCCTGTGCACCACTATACCACCTTGAGTGTCCACCCCCTAGGCATTTATGTCCATCTCCAATGTTGACCCACTTGCTTTTTCATACAATGTTACTCTATTCCCTTTCCAACATGAAAATCCTTCTTCGTCAGTCTCTTAACTATCTCTTTCACGCCGTTCTCACTAAAATTAGAAGCCACTAAACATGATATGTTAGAAAGTAAGGAATATGCAAAATGTTTTTTCTTACTTTCCACTTTGTCATCAAGTCATCATAATTGCTGAGCTCACAATCAAAAAATTATACAAAAATCAACAAATATTTTCAAGCAAAATCGTATTGAAATCGGCTTTGTGCATTTTGAAATATTTGTAAAATTGCAAACGCCTTACATTCACATAATAAAATGATATATTTCAAAATGTATGGACCTTAAAGATAACTTTCCTATTTATTGAATGGGCTCCATTGACAGTTGACTTTATATTCCTACAAGACCGTCCACTCTTTATCGTGACGTTTTCTTCGAACTTTTATTGTACCTCGTATCAAACAGATTTGCTTTTTTCCAGCTCACTTTCGTTGTCGCGTTTGTTGCGCGCTAAAAGCTCCAGACATTGAACATTTCCCAACAAAGTGAAATGGGTAACTGTGTAAAGATGTTTAGTGTTTGCGTCGTTTAGTAGTGAAATGTATCTAGATGTAGGAAGAATTTTACGGGAATAAGGGAATAAAAGGAAATACATATATCTAAGTCTCTTAAGATGTTAACTCACTTCATCAGATATTTATACAGAGTCTTCTTTAAATAAGTACATATATTTTAACAGGTGATAGCCGACAATAGCCCAACCCCAAATATGCAAAATGACGGGTTCTATGTTGAAGGGTGTGCCAGAAAAAAATATTATAAGTTTTGAATAAAAAATCACAGTAACGCCAAATTATCGACAATAAAGCTTGTTTTGCAACATTTCATGTTATTCCCGCCAAAGGAAGTTGATTTTCAATGCGGCACATATTGAAATGGACACAGGACCGTACTTAGAACCGAATGCCCACATAAAATAAATGACATTTTTCGAAAATTTAAAATGAAGATAGAACCGCCGTTTTTGCGGATTTGGATTTGGGTTAAGGTCAGCTATCACCTTTTAAAATATCTATACTTATTTAAGGAAGTAGTATTTCTTACTTACCTAATTTTATTAATAATAAAATTGACTCGCCATTTCTGCTTTCAAAATCATTCTTCAACGTCCTTCGCTCACAACCAGATATTCACCAACATTTGCCTTTCCAAGCGATCCTACGAATTTGCTGCAAAGATTTCCAATTTCGATGTTGTGCAGGAATGGAAATAAAATATATGTTTTCTCAGTTTACATAACATTTGTTAATTTTATATTTTTCCTTATTGTTTTTTTTTTTTTACTCTTATTTGCTTGATATTATTAGCTTTGTGTTTATTAAAAACGATCCGCCTGAGATATTTCAGAAACCAAAAGGAAATTAAAAATTTCCGAAAACAGGTCTAATTATATGTCAAGGGGGAAACGGTTTTGCGTATGATTCACACTTTGACGTTTACCCCTGCGCCCCCACGAATACCTCCCCAAAAATTTTAAATAGAATGACCCATCGCGTGATATCTCAAATGAAAGAGCAATCGATGGGCTTTACAGATGTGTTTGAATTTTTGAATTCTGATCATTACTTCCCGAGTTAGTGAGCTTTGAATATTCAAACTTTCTTCATTTTTTATGTCACCTTGGATATTAGTTGCTTAGAAAATACTGAAACAAGTGAAGTTTCTTTGCAAGGACACATGTTTTGCCCAAAAATTTTGAAATAGCAAGGGGTATCTACTCGGTTTGGAGCATTTCGCTTTTTGTTAGTTACAGACCCGGTAAAAAAATGAAAATGTTGGAATATTCAGAGCTCAATAATTCGGGAAGTAATGATCAGAATTCAACGATTCAAACACATCTGTAAAGCCCATCGATTGCTCTTTCATTTGAGATACCACGCGATGGGTCATTCCTTTTAAAATTTTTGGAGAGGTATTCGTGGGGGCGCAGGGGTAAACGTCAAAAGTGTGAATCATAGGTCAAACCGTTTCCCCCTTGATATATAAGTGAACCTGTTTTGGTTTCTGAAATATCTCAGGCGGATTGTTTTCAAAAAATCACTCTGTATATATGTTCATTGTCTTATAATTGGGCTTTCATGTTGGGCATTAAAGATTATTATTCTTACTACTAGTAATAAAAAGAAAATGAAAGAACGAGCTAAGTAACTTTTTAACATATCATATTTAGTAACGAACGATCCTACTTGAGAAGAGGAAAGTCATACATTAACCAAATAATTACGATTATTACAGAGCAAGCAACTCATCCAAGCATAAACTATGGAAAATACTAGAACAATTTCTCATTCCATCTCTCACACTCTCTGCAGAGTTAGTTTCTGGATTACACCAGTCGTTAGTACAGCTCGTGGTTCACAGATATTGAAATAAATCTAAAGACGAAGATAATGGTTAGTGGAGCAGACACATTGGAGAAAATATAGTATGGAAATACGACTATTTCTTATGTCCTGTTTAATTTAATTTTCATTTTTAACTAGCTGTACCCGGCCACGCGTTGTTGTGGCTTAGTCTGGTTAAGTGGAAAAGAAAGAAAAGAGAAAGCACACGTTTCTAATATATTTAATTTCACAATGCTTGTGGGTATACAATATTTTTTATTGTTCCATTTTCTCTGCAGATATAGAGATTGTCTAGTTTGCCGACTCTAGAACACACAACATATAATTGTCCACAATTCTAAAATTTGAAACACATGCTCGACATTGCATTAAACGCAGACTAACGTTAGTTTCTGGGAGATTAACCCGTCGTCAGTACGGCTGCAAATAACAAGCTGATGTGCGACTCCACCTATCGGTGGGCGCCGCAACATGGGGTTAATCGCCCAGAAACTAACGTTAGTCTGCGGAGGTGAACGTTTAATGCAATGTCGAGCGTGTTTCAAATTTTATTTGGTTCACAGCTTAACTGTAGGAGTCGGCGCATTGACTTGGACCGTTACTTCTGTAATAACATAGTTATTCGAGTAACAACAGTGTCCTTTGTTCGAGTTGCAGACTACTCTTGATGTTGCGGCGCCCATCGATAGGTGGAGTCGCACATCAGCTTGTTATACACAATTCTAAAGATTACCCCGAGTTTTGTTGATGGTAATTGCAAACGCCAATCGAATTGGGAATTGCAATCTTTTAAATAGACATTGCATATCCGTAGGATCATAGAAATGCAAAGAATGAAGACATCTTCACCTTTGAAAGGTCCTGTCAAGATTGTTGCTTCTACGACGTTGCTCATTAATTTTTTCACTGCGATCCGCGTGCTGCTGCAAATCTTTGCACGCCGATTTTCAATTTCAGAACGTGCGGTGGTGTCCCTGGCAGATCGAGTGAATGCAAAAATTCTGTTGGATAATTAACCTTCATCTTCTTCGTCGCGTTCATTCTGTTGAGAACAAAGCACATTTGAAGAATGCGATCGCCGTGCTCGCAACCGTGCATCAAGTCTGGCTGCACGTCGCTCAGCTGCTTCCTCGGCACGTATTTCAGCCATTCCTTGTCTGTTTCGCTCGTTCGCTGATGCCCGTTCTTCCTCAGTTTGATTTGCAATTACTCGTCTGCTTCCGCTGCGCGAGTACGACCACCTAAGTTTGATCTTCGGCATTATTTTGATGAACTAAAGCAGATCGATTGCACTGAAAAAGAAGAAAGAAAGTTATATCAACACAGCTCAATTCAACTGCCAATTGCACTGGATAGTAAGAAAAACAGTTAAAAAAACGAAATGAAAACAATGAAAAAATTTTAAAAAATAAACTATTCTTCGAAATGCAAAATAAACGGCTATGGTAAACGACACAGCTCAATTTCAACGCAATGTCACACGAAATAATTAAATCAAAATGAAAATAAATCGAAATCTATGAAAATTCAATTCAACAATGCAATCGGAAAATGCTAAGTGACAACAGTTCTCAAGTAAAATATTTAATATAGCGTGTGTTGCTTTTACGTCCAACAGATGGCGCTGTTTTTAAAAAACACGTTTTACCTGTCTCAGGTGTGACAAAATTTTAAAGCAATCGGTGAAGAACTTTAAGAGATTTAAGATTTTGAACAAACGAACATTAGATTTTTATTTATATAGATATTAAAAAAATACACAACTCGTTTCACTGAAAAGTTTAAAAGCCAGTTTATGTATGAGACAGTTGTGGAAACCAGATAACAATATACAAATTAGTCGTACCATAGCGGGGAGACTGTGACCGATGTAAAACAGTGCCTTATGACTGGCAATACAGTGTGAGTGTAAAGTAAGGAATAAAATTCGTTACATTTTTATCCCTACTTATTGGCAATTTTCCTCGCACAGGTCAATTTTTATTTTTAAATCCCCATCTTTTGGCATAAATTATACCTTTCTATCCCAACCAGTGGCGGCGCAACGGCGGGCAACACAAATTTCGTGTTGCCCACCGTTTTCTTGTTTTAATCGAACGATTTAAAAAAATAATTTCACTGCTAGATAGAGGATGAAACAATCTTTCCTAAAATGTAACATTTGACCCCCGTTGCCATTTAAATTTTTCGAGTTATACCCCATATATTTTCGGATGGGTTAAGATGTGACCATAAACTTATAGCGTAACCGCATTATTTCTATTTCATAATATTGTAATAAATTTTTTTTTCGATTTAATACTTATCATATAATTCTGGCTTCGTAGAATGTATGTATGTTATGTAGAATATCCTTTTCCTTAGATCACTTGATTATCTCAGATTTTCTGGCGTTGCTAGATGATTTTTTTTTGCAACAATAATATTGTAATACGATGCAATGTCAAAGAAGAGGGTTTGTTGGGCTTAAATTAAAAAAAGTATGTCTGTAATTTCATGTGAACTTGACATGAATATAAAAAAGAAACGTTCAATCTATGAAAACTTGCTGAATCAAATGATCGATATTTGTCAAGTTTGTATTAAAAAAATACAATTCAGCAATATATGCGCGAGGAGAGACAAAGATATCGAATAATGAAAACTATTGCAAAACCCATTTTGAACTTTACATACGGGATTGAAAGTAAATGTATTTGTGTGTATATTTTCTATATACAGGCCCATTCTGAAATAAGTACAGATATTTTAACAGGTGATAGCTGACCTTAACCCAAACCCAAATCCGCAAAAACGGCGGTCATATCTTCATTTTAAATTTTCGGAAAATGTCTTTTTTTATATGGGCATTCGGTTCTAAGTACGGTACGGTGTCCATTTCAACATGTGTCGCGTTGAAAATCAACTTCCTTTGGCGGGAATAACATGAAATGTTGAAAAACAACCTTTATTAATGATAATTCGGCGTTATTGTCATGTTTTACTCAAAACTTAAAATATTTTTTTCTGGCACACCCTTCAACCGTAATTTTTGCATATTTGGGGTTGGGCTATTGTCAGCTATCTTCTGTTAAAATATCTGTACTTGTTTCAGAATGATCCTGTATGTACCTTTCAAATAAAAATACGCAGACCAGATTAGTCTAATTGATAAATTCGAACACTCAAATTTTTCAGAATGATTTATATTTTTGTTATTTTCAACTATTTGAAATGAAAACGAACTTTAAAAACAACAATATTTATACGTTCCGCTTGAAAGTTTATGGGAATCATTAAGGCAATATTATTTTACAGGTCGACGCCGAGCCGCCGGCGTCGTTATTTCGCTGGAGTTTCAATAGCACTCCGGGGATTTCCAAAGAACTAAACGAGTTCGTATCTGAACCGGGGAGTAGCGTGTTGACTTACGTTCCCAAGGCTCTTGCCGACTATGGAACCCTTCAGTGTTGGGGCAGAAACATTCTCGGTTCTCAGCGAACACCGTGCGTTTACCAAATTGTAAGAGCAGGACCGCCGGAACCCCCAGCCGCATGTGTGGCGATAAACACCACACATCACTCTATAGTTATTTCCTGCAGAAAGGGATTCGACGGTGGTTTAAAGCAGAAATTCGGGATGGTGTTAACGTACGGCGATAACATGTTGGCGAATATGTCCGGCCCAATTCCCGAATTTACCCTAACGAATCTCGATCCCTCGCAAGAATACATGGCCACCGTTTATTCCATTAACGTGAAAGGATTGTCGAAAACGTCCACATATTTGCAATTTAGAACACTTCCCGCTCCCGGTTTGAAAGAACAACGAAGATCTACGGGGCCTACGCCCGAAGATAAATCGATCGGTCCATGGCTATATATTTTATTGGCTGCGGGTTCGACGCTAATTGTTGCTGCGGCCGTCGGTGCGATTATATTTGCTATCAAGAAATTTAGAGTAGATAGCCCGGTGCGAGAAAGGCGACAGAGGAGCCCGAAAAGAGAAGAAATTCCCCTTAATCCGCAGGTGTCGTCATACACTGACAATACTACAATCACCGATGATAAAAACCCCGATCTCATACCCCCAAGCAATGGTAAGTTACCTATATTTTTCGATTAGTGTCATAATTTTATGCCAAGTTGCACTAAAGCAAATTAGTTAATCTGCGATTGTTTTCTGTAGAAACAATTATTATAGCAATAAAATACACTGCGCGACAAAAGTTTTGGTTCACTTCCTTATTTGAGTGAAGTTATGACTTAATCAATAAAAAACCATTTTTTATCTAAAACAAAAATTAATCTTCATTGATTTTTAATTTATGATAACATTAAAGCGCATGAATTCAATAACATTTGAAGGGTGCACGGGAATAACGATCAAAGTCACATTTTAAGCAAACTGAGAAAACTGAACTTTTAGTTTTGAAACTGTATAACACTTGCACAAATAAAACGTATGTTTTTTTAAATTTGTTTATTCTACTGCATTACGTTCCTTAACAGTATAAGTTTCGAACATTTGCAAGTGGATTTTGATCGTTTTT